>CM033629.1:40535865-40622563 GCA_019453435.1 Rhinogobius similis | reverse complement strand
ATATTGAATCATGCCAGGGAGTTAAGCAGGAAGGACCAGGAATGTGTGGAAAGTATTCCGACACCATCATTATGAACATCAATTGTATGTTTGTGTCATGATATCACACTGGCCTTGTTGCAGTAGTAGAAAATCGACACTGTTGAGGATAGCATATTTGCCTAATTAGAGACTTGGATGGATTTGCCAGATCACTTCTTGCTGCCGACTTGAATCTTGAGGCAGTTACCCTACCAGCCCTCATGTCAAACCATAGCCTTGACTGTCCCTGTTGCCGTGTCTCTTCCTCAACTTTTACTGCCTACAACATTTAACACTGCATTAAGATAAATGAAAAAAATATATATACAATGTACTTTTTTGTGAGATGAAGATTCTTTCTTACCTGCTCTGGGCTGACTTCCATGTTGAGAAATATATCATCACATTTTCTCATGAGGTCAGACACAGACAGCTTACGATGATGTGGGCTGTAGAGCTCTGTAAGAGGTTGTGGTAGGCTCAGAGAGACAACTTTTGGTTTGAACTGGTTGCAGTACTCTGGTAATACACTCAGGAGACCACTCTTCTCTGAAGGAGTTTGGGATGCTTTATCCAGATCTTTGTAAAATTTTTCTTTGGCAGCTGTAGACGCATCTATCTTCTTTCTTGTTTGTCCCATAGCTTTTTCTTGTTAAGACCAAAATGTTTTTTGGCAGGATTTGAGAAATCAATTCCTGACCCCTCTTTATAAAGTGCTTTTCCGGCTTTCACAGGAAGCAGTCCCCATTGTCTGGGTCCATCAGTACAACTTCTGCCTTCAAGAAGTTTGACAGCAGATTCAAGGGCATACAGCAGAGCTGTGATGTGAGAGCACACCTCTCCCAGGCCTGCTTTACAAGTGCAGTGGCCACACAGAACAGTCCCATCCTTCTGCAATGACACCCAGGGCTTTAGGGGAGCTTCAGAAAGTGCCTGACTATGATGAACCTGAAATTACAAAAGATTAAAAGGTTAAATAATGATAATTTACATTTTGTTTCACTGTATAATGTATATTTGTTCATCACATCATCACATTACCAGGTCACCCCTGAAAACAAGATCTCAATCTAAATGGTTCTTACCTGCTTAAATAAATAACATATTGCTTAATGTGTTATGTGATGATAATGTCCATGATTTTCAACTTATTATTTTAAGCACTTTAGTGCTTGCTCATTGCAACCATGCTGTTTGGCTGGAGTGTAAATGTGAAAATGGTGTATGTTAAAGTTGTGTTTTTGAGCTGCTGCCTCTTGAGCAGGATGCTATTTAAAAGAGATTTTTAAATCTCAATGTGTTTTATGCTTGTTTTTTTCCATCACTCTGAATTATATGGTTAAAATAGGTGCACCTCTAAAGTGACTTGCATCAGTGATTTAAAAAGTTTTACCTTTTGCCATAATGAGGAACCTCGCCCCCTGCTGTAACAGTGAATCCGAGTCCCGTGACCCAGCCAGCAATAAAAACTGGTAAGCGCCCAGACTCTTGAATGCTTTAAATCTTCTCCAGTATAAGGGGACACACTGTTCACAACATAGTGGTACAAATCGTGGGGGTAAATTCAGGCAAAGTTGACGCTTTTTGATCAAATCGGTGAACATGGCAGGAGGAAGCAGGTAAGGGTCCGTTTCTAAGCTAGCGATCTTTACTTACTCAAAATATCGCGCTTTGTGAGCGCCTAAAAGATGTCCTGCTTCCACTGACAACTGAACTGAACATGACTTAGAAGTAGCCATCGCTTAAGTGACAAAAATATTTGCTATCGCTGTGAGTTTGTTAGTTTTGCGCTCCCGCACTCCTGCGCCGCATACTCTTGCCGCCCATCATGGTGCACCCACGTGATCGTGACTTAGGTGCAAAGGGTCAATAGTCGGTTATTATTTCCTTAAAAAAAACATTCTTTATCGGTCCGTTACTGATGGCACAACAGTAAAAATGCCCATATGTTGAAGACATCTATTCACCTTATTCTGGAAGTTGCTGTAGGCGCAGCCATCTTTTTCTGTTGTATTAGTTTACATGTGGCAGAGTTCAACGAAAATAAATTCTACACAGACTATAGAGCCATTTTCAGGCTGCCAGTAAATCTGTGCATTGTTACTTGTTGTTGCACATGTACTGTGAACATTTTACACAAATGAATCTACTCTATATAATATTTTGGAGGCAAGACTTATTTCTGGCCCCTTCAGAACTCACCAGCGCTTCCATTTCTGGATGCATGTTGAGGTATGTTGTATGATATGGGGTAATTGTATGGAGCTAAATTCCTGCCAAAACGTTGTAAACGTGTCATACATAGTTTCACAAGTGTAACAGTACTTGCAAATATAATTTGTGTTTTGCAAATACACCTTGTGTTTTGCAAATACGTAAAATGATTTGAACAAATGCAGTTTGCTTTGCAAATATAGCCCCTTTAACATGTACAAATGAGTTTTTGGATTTGTACAAATATACAAATAGTTTTGTGCAAATATAATTTGGTTTTGAAATTTAAAAATCTTAACATGAACCACTGTGTTTAATGTTGCAAATATATGCATTTTACATTTACAAAAGTGTTTTTTTTTATTGTACAAATAACCTCATGCAAATATATTTTCATTTGTAAATGCAATTTTTTTTCATTGTTGAAATAAGTTTTTATTTGCAAATTCTACATCTGTACAAATGTGTTTTTCATTTGTACAAATGTGTTTTTCCTTTGTGTGCGCATCTTACTTTGCACTTGCAAAACAGGCTCCATTTGTGTGCAAAACACACTGGATGTCTTTGCAAAACCAAACTGCGCTAGAATCCTGTGTCACCTTGTCACATGACAAGCCAAGCTGCTCTCATTGGTTGAAGCAGGTCCACCATGTTTCTCAGTGATGTATCCAGATCTTGTAGCATCTACACTGTGTTGGATTTTTATAATTATAATAGATGGCAGTAAATGGACACAGTGGGTGTAGCAGATACAACACAACCAACAGAAGACGTGGAAGAGAAGTCTTCCTTGGTGCATGAATGAGTACGAAGCCTTATTGTACTCACAAAAATATATTAGATAATATTTAAGTGGCAAGTACCCAGCCAAGCTCTTGCTTCCCCAGTGCCAGGACGCTTGGCCTCGGGGGCGCTGTGCCTCCGGTGGTGCCGGTGTTCGTGCTTTTGATACCTTGTCTGATGTCAAGAGTGGCTTTCATAAAAAAACAGAACTGCACTAATACCACATAAATGACGGAATAATGGCAGCGCGCCGTGTTGAAAACAATGAAAAAAATTTGCATTTAAAAATGAAAATATATTTGCATGGGGTTATTTGTACAAATAAAAAAAACACTTTTGCAAATGTAAAATGCATATATTTGCAACATTAAACACAGTGGTTCATGTTTTATATTTTTATATTTCAAAACCAAATTATATTTGCACAAAATTATTTGTATATTTGTACAAATCCAAAAACTCATTTGTACGTGTTAAAGTGGCTATATTTGCGAAGCAAAACGCATTTGTTCAAATCATTTTGCGTATTTGCAAAACACAAGGTGTATTTGCGAAACACAAATTATATTTGCAAGTACTGTTACACTTGTGAAACTATGTATGACACGTTTACAATGTTTAGGCATGAATTTGTCCCCATATATTTGGCCTTTTGGAAGACCCGTAATCTCAGATGCAAACCCAGCTTTCTACATTGCGACCCAAAATCTGTTGGTTATCCTCAGATTGCATGACACCTTGCACACAGTCAAGGCACCCAGTGCCAGAGGCAGCAAAACAACTCCAAAACATCTTTGAACCTCCACCATATTTGACTGTAGGTACTGTGTTCTTTTTTCTTTGTAGGCCTCATTCCGTTTTCAGTAAACAGTAGAACGATGTACTTTACCAAAAAGCTCAATCTCGATCTCATCTGTCCACAAGAGAAAGATTTTTGGCTTACTCACATACATTTTGGCAAACTGCATTTTATGCCTCTTCATTGAGTCAGTAATGGGGTCCATGGGGGTCTCCTGCCATAGCATTTCAAATTTCGTCAGATAGTTGGCGCTGACACTGATGCACCCTGAGCCAGGGCAGACTGAATTTGTTTAGAATTATCCTACATTGCAACCTTTCATCAGTTTTTCTCTTCGTCCACGTCCAGGGAGGTTAGCTACAGTGCCATGGGTTGCAAACTTCTTGATTAGGTGCAGACTGTGGACAAAGAACATCAAGAAATCTGGAAACGGACTTGTAACCTTGAGATTGTTGATATAGTATTTTCCACAATGTTGGTTCTCCAGGCCTCAGACAGTTACCTCTTTCTGTTGTCCATGTTTAGTGTTGCACACACAAACACATACTGTGAAGACTGGGTCAACTTCTCTCCATTTTATCTACTTTCAGGTGTGATTTTTACATTGCCCACACCTGTTACTTCCCCAGGTGAGTAAAATGAGCATCACATGCTTGAAACAAATGTATATATGCACAATTTTGAAAGGGTGCCAATCATTTTGTCCAGGCCGTTGTTGGAGTTTTGTTTGAAATTATGCTTTGTTTACTTTTGTTCTCTGTTTTTGAGTTAAAATACACACAACGGAAATAAACATGTATATAGCAAAACGTGTAATTGTAATACTTTTTGGGGAGAAAAACAGATCCTTTTAAATGACTGTGATGCACAAATATTCTTTAGAACCTTGGCTTTTGAGTTAAAAGATTATGAAAATGATTTGTAAACTACATAAATCACTATTGAATAATAATCCGATTTTTGTGCATGTGAGCACTGTCACTTTGTTCAATATCCAAAAAGTATCCATTTTCATCTATATATTTATTATGATTTCAGGTAACCACTTTTCAAATCAAATCAAATCGAATTTTATTTTTTATTATTTATATAGAGCTTTTCATACATAAAATGTAACACAAAGTGCTTCACAGTGCATTAAAACATTTCCACATGCCATTTCCCTCCCAACCTCCCCCACAACCACCAGACCCACACAACCAAACCCCCCACAGACAGTCACCAATACATACCCTACATTCACACGCGCACACTTACACAGACACACACACACACACACACACACACACACACACACACACACACACACACACACACACACACACACACACACACACACACACACACACACACACACACACACACACACACACACACACACACACACACACACACACGCTCTAAGGTACAAGAGGCTGAGTACAGATACACCAGTTTATGAAGCACCGTCAGAGGAGCCGTCTGCAAAAGGAGCAGAGAGCCGCCTACTGCCACAGGACACAGACTCAGGGCCCAGAGGAGAGATGAGGCCAAACCTCCACCAGGGGCCCATGAGGCAGGGCACAGCAGCCACAGACGAACACCACTCCTGGTACAGAGGGCCCCTCAGAGGAAACACTGGAGAGTCTAAAATGAATAAAAGAATAAATAAATAAATATGAGGAAATAAATAAAGAATTGGGTAGAAATTGAGTAAAACATAAATTAATCTCAAATAGTAAGGCTAAAATAAGTGAACACAATAAATAGCATAAATAAATAAAATAAATAAATAAATACACAATTATATAAAAGCTAAGCTAAAAAGGTGGGTCTTGAGCCTGCTCTTCAAAACCTGAACGTTCTGTGGCCCTGAGGTTCTCCGTCAGGCCGTTCCACAGACGAGGGCCGTAGTACTGGGAGGACGCCTCGCAGTGAGTGTGTGTCCTGACTTTGGGAAGGACTAGGAGCCGGCTGCCGGAGGAGCGCAGGGGCCCGAGGAGGAGCACTGGGGCCCGAGGAGGAGCGCAGGGGCCGCGAGGGTTCATATGGTAAGAGCAGTTCTGAAAGATAAGAAGGCCCAAGACCATTAAGACATTTATAAACCAGTAAAATAACCTTAAAATCGATCCTGAAACACACGGGGAGCCAATGCAGTGGTCCCGCCCCCTGGTCTTAGTCAGGACACGTGCTGCTGAGTTTTGTAATAATTACAAACCTGAAATACTCTTTTTGGGAAGACCAGAGAGCAGGGCATTACAGTAGTCGACACGACTGGTGATAAAAGCATGCATCAGAGTCTCCGTGTTGGCCCGAGAGAGAATGGGGCGGACTCTGGCTGTTCTTTAAGTGATAAAAAACTATTTTAGTGATGTTCTTTATGTGTGGAATAAAAGTGAGATCAGAGTCAGGTTTTTTATTTGTGCTGATGGATTAAAAGACTGTGCTTGCAGTTTGGATAAAAGTTTCTCTCTCTGGGCCTCAGGACCGATGACTAAAACCTCAGTTTTGTCCTGGTTAAGCTGGAGAAAGTTTTCTGCCATCCAGGATTTGATTCTAAAATGCAGTTAAAAAGAGCATCCATTGGCCTGGTGCCATCAGGAGACACGGAGATGTACAGGTTAAAAAGTACAGAACCTAAAATCGAACCCTGGGGTACACCACATGTGATTTTATGGACCCTGGAGGAGCAGGTATCTAAACTTACCATGAATGTTCTGTCTGTGAGACAGGAAGTAAACCATTTGTGCGCAGTACCACAGAGGCCCACCAGGTGCTTTAGTCTGTTTAAAGGAATAGTGTGGTCTACTGTATTGAAGGCAGCGCTCAGATCCAGTAGAACCAACACTGTCACCTGTTTACAATCATAACTTAGTCTAAAATCATTTAAAATCTTTGTCAAGGCTGTCTCTGTACTGTGGTTTACCCTAAAACTAGACTGATATTTCTCAAAAATGTGTGAGTTTAAAAAATAATTAAGCTGAGTAAATACAAGTTTTTCTAAAATTAGAAAGTTAGATACTGGTCTGTTGTTAAAATCATTCAAATCTAAATTTCTCTTCTTCAGCAGGGGCCTCACCACCGCCGCTTTAAAGGCAGTGGTAAAGACCCCTGTTTGAAGAGAGCAATTCATCATGTTTAAAAGCTCCTCCCTAAAAGATCCACAAAATGACTTTAAAAACCTTGTAGGAACTGGATCTAAAATACATGTGGTGGGTCTCACTGAGGAGAAAACTTTATCAAGCATCTCAACATTAACCAGGACAAAACTGTCCAGTGTTTCCTCCGGTAAAGACAGACACTCAGATGTGTTAAAAACAGAAGTTTGACTAGATAAAATGTTACATCTGATGGTGTCTATCTTCCCCATGAAGTGGTCTGCAAACGCCTCGCAGAGAGAGTCAGTGGGAGTAAAATAAGATGTGCTAAGAGCAGGGTTTAAAATGTTGTCTATTGTTGAGAAAAGGACTTTGGGGTTATTTTGGGGTTATTAATTATTTTAGCAAAGAAGTTGTTTCTTGAATTTCGGACTGCATTGTTATATATTTTTAGTTGATTATTGAATAGTTGATGGTTTATTGTTGTTTTGTTTTTTCTCCACCTTCTCTCTGCCACTCTGCACTGTCTCTTTAGTTTTTTCTGGTCTTCATTTCTCCAAGGAGGTGCAGGTTTGGTTGGAATGTTTTTTTTTTTTTAAGAGGGGCAACAAGATCAAGTGCTAGCTGTAGTCTTCTGTTAAAACTGTGTGTAATAAAATCGCAAGGTGCAGGTAAAACAATTGGACATTTTTCTAAAACCTCAATAAAGTTTGCCGCCACTTCAGGGGTCAGATGGTGCTTCCTCACAGTTCTCACAGAGGTCTCTCGCTGAATAAACCAGTGATATTAAAAAACACACAGTAGTGGTCAGAGACAGCCAAGTCGACAACAGAGGACACACTGGTGGACAGGCCATGGGTGATGACCAGGTCCAGAGTGTATCCTCCTGCTGTGAGGACACACTGGTGGACAGGCCATGGGTGATGACCAGGTCCAGAGTGTATCCTCCTGCTGTGAGGACACACTGGTGGACAGGCCATGGGTGATGACCAGGTCCAGACTGTGTCCTCCTGCTGTGAGGACACACTGGTGGACAGGCCATGGGTGATGACCAGGTCCAGAGTGTATCCTCCTGCTGTGAGGACACACTGGTGGACAGGCCATGGGTGATGACCAGGTCCAGAGTGTGTCCTCCTGCTGTGAGGACACACTGGTGGACAGGGAATGGGTGATGACCAGGTCCAGAGTGTATCCTCCTGCTGTGAGGACACACTGGTGGACAGGCCATGGGTGATGACGTGTTCCAGTCTGTTTCCTCCTGCTGTGAGGACACACTAGCGGACAGGCCATGGGTGATGACCAGGTCCAGAGTGTATCCTTCTGCTGTGAGGACACACTGGTGGACAGGCCATGGGTGATGACCAGGTCCAGAGCGTGTCCTCCTGCTGTGAGGACACACTGGTGGACAGGCCATGGGTGATGACCAGGTCCAGAGTGTGTCCTTCTGCTGTGAGGACACACTAGCGGACAGGCCATGGGTGATGACCAGGTCCAGAGTGTATCCTCCTGCTGTGAGGACACACTGGTGGACAGGCCATGGGTGATGACCTGGTCCAGAGTGTGTCCTCTGTTGTGAGGACACACTGGTGGACAGGCCATGGGTGATGACCAGGTCCAGAGTGTGTCCTCCTGCTGTGAGGACACACTGGTGGACAGGGAATGGGTGATGACCAGGTCCAGAGTGTATCCTCCTGCTGTGAGGACACACTGGTGGACAGGCCATGGGTGATGACCAGGTCCAGAGTGTATCCTCCTGCTGTGAGGACACACTAGCGGACAGGCCATGGGTGATGACCAGGTCCAGAGTGTATCCTTCTGCTGTGAGGACACACTGGTGGACAGGCCATGGGTGATGACCAGGTCCAGAGTGTGTCCTCCTGCTGTGAGGACACACTGGTGGACAGGCCATGGGTGATGACCAGGTCCAGAGTGTGTCCTTCTGCTGTGAGGACACACTAGCGGACAGGCCATGGGTGATGACCAGGTCCAGAGTGTATCCTCCTGCTGTGAGGACACACTGGTGGACAGGCCATGGGTGATGACCAGGTCCAGAGTGTATCCTCCTGCTGTGAGGACACACTGGTGGACAGGCCATGGGTGATGACCAGGTCCAGAGTGTGTCCTCTGTTGTGAGGACACACTGGTGGACAGGCCATGGGTGATGACCAGGTCCAGAGTGTATCCTCCTGCTGTGAGGACACACTGGTGGACAGGCCATGGGTGATGACCAGGTCCAGAGTGTGTCCTCCTGCTGTGAGGACACACTGGTGGACAGGGAATGGGTGATGACCAGGTCCAGAGTGTATCCTCCTGCTGTGAGGACACACTGGTGGACAGGCCATGGGTGATGACCAGGTCCAGAGTGTATCCTCCTGCTGTGAGGACACACTGGTGGACAGGCCATGGGTGATGACCAGGTCCAGAGTGTGTCCTCTGTTGTGAGTCGGTGTGTGACGTGTTGGGTAAAATCCATGTAATTAAGAATATTTAAAAACTCATTTGAAACAGGGTCTAAATTATTATCAATGTGTAAATTAAAATCACTGGTTAAAATAATTTGGCTATAAGAATTGTATAAGACTGATAAAAATTCTGAAAATTGAGAAATAAAAAGACTGCACTTTTTCGGTGGTCTATATATTGTTACAGATAAAATTGGTGGATTACTAAAAACAACTGCGTGATATTCAAAACTTGTATATTGGTCAATTAAAATAGGTTTGATGGCCAAATTGTTTGAAATTATAGCAGCTCCTCCACCTCCCCTTTTACCATTTCGGGTGGAAAAAGCAAAGTTAAAATCCGGTGGAGAGGCCTCGGAGAGAACAACTGGTGCAACAGTCAAGTTTATGGTCTAAAATCATGTCATTTACAATAAAAGATTTGTTTAGCAGAGAGCGGGCATTAAAAAGAGCCATGTTAATTGTGAGCGGGGATTGGGGACTAGGAGTTTGTTGAGACTGAACTTTGTGGATGTATCTGAGATTATTTTTGTTAGCAAATTATGGTTTTATTGATTTATGTATTGGCCGCTCTCTTCTAATGATGACGGGAATGAGGTGTGGTTGATTGTATTGTCATGCTGATTGTAGTGCGAGTCCAATATTGTGAGACAGAAGGCAGAATCCAGAGTATTTTGGGTGGAGGCGGTCCTTTTTAAAAAGTTCTGGTCTCTTAAAAAATGTTAGAAAATTGTCCACATATGGGATTTTATTGTCTGTACAGTATGTCATGAGGTGTATGTGCAGATGTCTAAGACGGCTGAATTTGATATCTCCAAAACGAGGAGGTGGAAAAGGTCCAGAAACTACGCATTTTTGTCAAAACTGTGGAATTATGGAAATAAGGGTTATAAAATCGTCCAAAAGAGTCTCTGACTGTTGCAATCTGAGGTCGTTAGTTCCGATGTGAATTACAACTGTTGACACTGATGGGTGGTGGTATTATATTATGTAATCTTTTAAGTGTTAATATTTTTTAAGTGCTAAAATAAGCGAGTTCTTGAAAATGTTGTCAATCAGCAAACATCTACCCAGAAAAAGACCGCTGAATCCACCAATTTGAGATACATGGACAGACACTAATATAGAATTTCAAAGGGTAAGTAAACAGTGAGTTACTCCTTAGGCAGAAAAGCCTTTTGGTGTGACATTAGATTGTGTTAAAGTAGACATGTTCATGTAAGATTTTATTTTTAAGGCTTAGCTTTTAGTCATATTTTTATTTATTTTCTTATCAGTTTTAGGATCTCCAGTGTTTCCTTTGAGGAGGTTTGATGTCTAATCTCTCCTCTTGACCTGTGCTTTCATCTACCCTCCTCTCATTTCATTCTTTGATTTATTTATTTTTGACACATTTTGGGTTCAATAATGCAACGTGAGTGATGAGATGTAAAATTCCGCTGGGACAGTCGAGAAGTTGAAGTTCTAGTGGTAGAAACAGATGTAGGAAAGAAATATAAAATATATATATTTTATGCGGAGTATTTTACTATGTTTCAAGGTAATTATTCTCTTATAATTATATTATATATTATATTATATGTAATTATATTCTTGCTTGCGTATTTTCCTTTGTAACATGGGCAAGAATAGTTACAATCCTTTTAAATCTAGTTCTTTTTGTGCCACATAATTGCATCACAGAAAACGAAAGTGTTCCAGAGTTTCTCTTTACTGGTAAATGGGATCCGTTGGTCGAGAATGTGTTGATGGGAATAAGATTCTTTATCCTATGTGATCAGGCGGGTCTGGACATGTCTCTCACGTTTAACTACAAAGCACCACAGCTTGCAGAGAAAGGTGATGCAATCTACAGTTCTCCTAGGCGCACACAGAACACTGCCTAACCCCTGCCCCCACAAAGGACTGGGGCAGGTTTGGCACCAGTTAATATGTTGGAGAATTGCCAACTGCTCCCATTTCCAGTCACTGAGCTGCACTATTACTTTCTCTTCACCTGTATAAAAGAAGTCAGCATCAGCTCAAAGCTCCAGAGAGGCTTCACCGCAGCAACTCTTCCTCCTCCAGCACCAGCCGACCACTGCCAGTCGACCTCCTTCTCCCACCAGCTCTGCTCTTCAGCCTGCCATGGATCCCAGAGTGTGTGTTCTGCTCCTGCTGCTGGGGGCTGCCCTCTGCACAGGTGAGAGCCTCCAGGATCAACTACGGTTACCACTGTCTGACGTGACCACCAACCAGACGGTTGCTGGTTCAAATCTTTCCTGTGTGCATTAGCTGCATTGGTTCATTGGCTCAGACTCTTGTAAAGATATGTTAATGTGACTTTGTGACTGATGCGGTCAGAGAGAGTGGCTTATCACCAGTGAATTAGACTGGTGCGTTCTCATTGATGTGGTTTTGTTCTAAAATGTGTGTGTGTCGTGCAGCGGAGGTCCCTCTGGACTGTTGCCTCAGTGTGGCACAGCGCCACCTGCCTGCCAAAGTCATCCAGAGCTACGAGGTGCAGGAGGCGGGGAGAGGCTGTGACATCAGCGCCACTGTGTAAGTGTCTCTGTGTGCCTTCAGGGGCCCGTCTAACTGTGTGTGCCTTCAGGGGCCCGTCTAACTGTGTGTGCCCTCAGGGGCCCATCTAACTGTGTGTGCCTTCAGGGGCCCGTCTAACTGTGTGTGTCCTCAGGCCCTCAGGAACTGTGTGTGCCCTCAGCCCGCCTAACTGTGTGTGCTCTAAGGGGCCCGTCTAACTGTGTGTGCCCTCAGGGGCCCGTCTAACTGTGTGTGCCTTCAGGGGACCGTCTAACTGTGTGTGCTCTAAGGGGCCCATCTAACTGTGTATGCCTTCAGAGGACCGTCTAACTGTGTGTGCCCTCAGGGGCCCGTCTAACTGTGTGTGTCCTCAGGGGCCCGTCTAACTGTGTGTGCCCTCAGGGGCCCGTCTAACTGTGTGTGCCCTCAGGGGCCTGTCTAACTGTGTATGCCCTCAGGGGCCCATCTAACTGTGTGTGCCCTCAGGGGCCTGTCTAACTGTGTGTGCTCTAAGGGGCCCGTCTAACTGTGTGTGTTTCTCCTTCAGAGTTCATGTGAAAGGAGGAAGACGGCTGTGCCTGCCTCACCCAGAGGGACACCCATGGGTGCAGAGACTCCTGAAGATGGTGGACCAGAGACAGAACAGTCAGCCTCAGTAGAATGAGCTGTGACTTCACTGCTGTTGTAAATGCATACTACCTCTTCTGTCCAGATATATGTGTATAGTATATGTAATACTAATCTAAACTATTTTTAAATAAAGTGTATGTCTTTGTACATCAGTGTTGTGTTATATGTGTGCTACGGTTGTGCGCCTGAAGGGAGCTGGAAAATGAGTCAGATAGAAGTTAATGAGACAGAGTCTCTTTCAGACAAACGGGTTGCTTTTAAAAATTCAGGAAAAATGATCCTCATTCTGCTGCTAAAGGGTCAACAACTGAGCCATTAAGTTAAACCAAACTTAAGAGTTAGGCAGATTGTTTCTAATGTTTCTAATCTGTAAATCACTGTGAGACTAGCTAGCTTTTGATTTAATTCATGGTAATTCCCACTACTGCCAGTAGATTAAGGTATGAAATATGTGTCACATTAATTTATTGATGCAAAAAGAATGATTAATCCAAAGTGCCAGATTCTTCACATTGCCTTACTTTATTTATGGATTTGTGAGACATTTCGTGTTTACCTAAACTGTGCATTCTTCGTTCTCCTGTTTAAATTATAATTTATTAACATTTAAATCATTTGAAGAAATTCACATATTACTTTTGGAGTTTTACATGTGTTTTTTTTTATTGCTTAACACGACCATCTTGCAGAGAATCGTTTTGACACAAACACTCTGTGTTACTTCACCCTAAAACCTAATCCACACTGGGGTGTACAGAGAAGGGTGATACAAAGAAACTGATCTGACGGACTCACCCAAAAGCATGAGAGAGAACAGAGTAAAGTTAGTTAGAAGTCAGAGTAAAGTTATTGGATAGTTTATCAGTATTTTAGCTTGTATATATTTATTTATCCCAATTGAAGTTTAAATGTAGTCGGCTAACCCATCTACAGGTGATATTTTAAATGTCCTTTTATTTTTACATTGCCTGTTTGAGCGGGATTGCCTCCTTCTCACACCTTTTTTTTTTCAGATAGTATAATTTCAAAGCAATGGAGATTTTAACATTTTAACTAAATTTAGTGTTCAAAATCATTTTACTATAGTTTGATAAGATGTATTTATCAATAGTGACCAGCAGGTTATCAGGCTCTTCCACAGCTCTTATGTGTACTTTACTGTCAAAATACGCAACATAATTGTCTCTAGCTATTTGTGTGTGCTTGTAAAATGCTCTAAATCTAAATCAAATAAATGACAGGCCTCTGTATACATTTACAGTAATTGTTTATTGCATTTTATTTTACTGTTTATTGCAGTATTGCTTTGGTTTGGTTATGACTTTGAAGAAAGGCCAATGTGTGTGCAAGAGAACAGAGCCCCAATATCCACATCCTACAAAGACCTGGCATATCTTTTCGTCTCTGGACTACCAGGGATGACTATTACTGGCAGTTTCTTGGTCTACACTCTACACCAGGGCTATTCAACTTTATTTCACTGAGGGCCAGGTTTTTTTGTTTTTTTTTTTGATGGTTTTGTCCTGGCCAGAAACATCCAACTCTTGAAATATGAAAAAATCTTATACCAAAGGCTTTTAACAACATCTGCAGAACTGAACCAGAACTAAACCAAGTATAAACCAGGATCAAACCAGGACTTAACCAGAACAAAAGCAATAACAAGAGATAAAATATTAATATTGACTATAATATCCCTTGGAGGGCCTGATTTAGCCCCCGGGCCTTAAATTGAATAGCCCTGCTCTACACTCTGTCAGAGGAAGGTACAGTCAATGTGCAGATGAGGAGCTTGATGAGAAGAACAGAGGGTGCGGGCGAGGTGCAGGGAGTGCGGTGCGCAAACGCAGCCTATAGCTCGGAGATTTCATTTCATTTCATTTATTTGAGCAACATACAAGTTCTGTTACATTTTACTGCTGTGGTGTATCCATGCTCAAAAAGGAGTAGGAAGAAGTGTGAACTTATAAACTCCTGCCTCTCGTTCCATTCTAAGTGTTGACAGCATTGATACGACGACTTTAATGTTTGACATCGTTCCTGAGCATTACATAACAATTTGTATACTGACAACATACATGAGAATGTTTTACAATCATAGTATCATTAGATGATCTCCTAACACTAGCTGTATCTTTGGTTAGATTTGATTATTTAATAATTTGCACATTATTGTAATAAGTTATTTAACCATATCAGATTCAATTACTTTTAACTTTTACTCAACCTTCTTCAGCAAATTTTTAAAATAAATTATATTTGTACCGCTTTTTGAAGCAGTTTATACTTGGGCAGTACTTTTTTCATCATTTAAACTGTTCCATAGATCAACTCTGCATCTTGAGATGCACATTTTTTGGGTGCTCTGCGGTAAAATAATTTCTTGAAGTTAAACTGATTCCTTAAATTATAATTTCCTTCTCTGTCACTGAACATTATTTGAATATTTTCTGGTAGTTGTTTCTGTCTGGCTTTATAGATAGTTAGAAGAGCTTTAAATTTAACAAAATCCTAAAACTTTAATATTTTGGATTTGAAGAACAATATATTTGTACGGTCCCGACATCCTGCTTGGTGTAGATGCGTCTGGTTGAGCGTGTTCTTGGCCTTGTGTAATTGTGAGTGTGCAGCCGCTTCCACACCATGGACTGCTCCAGGCCAGCAGCTCCATGGTCCATGTGAAGAAGATGGTTCTGCCGTGGCCCTGGACAACTTGGATGGTGGACTGTACTAAAAACATGAACTGCCTGTTATTTTTTTTTAAGTAACATTTTAAATAGGCCCAGTTAAGATTTGGTCAGTTAAATCTTGGTTTTGTTTCTTCCTATATTGCACCTCATTATTAACGACTGGCAATAAAATGTCAGTTCATTCTTATGGTGTGTTGCGCTACAATAACATTACCTTAATTTATCAAACCACCCATAAACTACCTTCACTTGTGACACATAGAAATTATAAAATTATATTAAATTTGTCTTTAGCAGTGGTGGTACAATAGGTTGCGTTCACGTTGGGCCCCAGGAAGAATAGTCTCTGCTGCTGTAGAGACTAAATAAACATAAAGACGTGATGTCACAACATTCCATCAGCCAATGAAATTTCATACAGATGGTGGGCAGCTCCAGTCAGTATTGTTAACATGAGCTCTTAGGTCCAGTCAGTCATGGTAAAGTTCAATATAATAATAATATAATATCAATAGGGAAAAGTAGCTGAGGTTATGAAATCATCACATTTTAGAACGTGAACGGAACCTATAGTTGTGTTCACGTGAAATCACAACATTCCATCAGCCAGTGAAATTTAATACTAACTAAAATTAATGTTGTTAATGTTGCTCCCCTGACAAGCGGTTCAGAGGGCATATGCCTCGGTGAAGTAAGCCTGTTAATAAAAGAATAGACAGAGCACATGTGTTGAGCTGCTTTACTTCACAACGAGGATTGATTCTTCTATTTCACATTACAAAGTGACGTGAATAACAATATTAATTACAATATGAATCCAGATAATTACATACTGACATTACCTGCAACTGTATACTAACTTAATATTTTTAACACTTCCTCTTAACATGAAATGAATTACCCTTTTTATCCATTTTAGATGTAGCTTATTTTAACTTGTACATATATTTGTATTTTTAACAATAACCCATGAAATAAATTTAATCAAATCATTATGGTCCATAACAAATCATTTCAGCAAAAGTCCAAAAGATGGCGCTGGTCTCCATAAGCTTAACTTGACCGCCATGTGCTTATTACACTTAAACAATTTACATTTCTAGCACTTGGTAAAAACCTCAAGGTACATCTTAATATAAAATAAAATCCAGAAACTGCAATATTGAATGAAACTCTTTCACGTATGTTCTTAATAAATGACTATACTGTACTCAAGTGGTTCACAATAAAATGGATTAGCTTAACCACGTTGTGCCCTCCTTACATTTGACCATTAGCTGGTTAGCTTACAACACGTTTCACACTGTACTCAAAAACCCTTTTCAACTCTGTTTCACTTTTAACCACAGTACTCACGGCAACCTTAGGCATCATATAACTCTAATATTTAACATAAATCATGTGAATTAAGTGTTTACAAACCTGTTAATAAAAGAATAGACAGAGCACATGTATTGAGCTGCTTTACTTCACAACGAGGATTGATTCTTCCTCGGCTGCGCTCAGTCTACCTCCTACCAACACTGCGCGACATACGCCATCTACTGGTCAATGAAGGAATTGCACTTAAAAACTCAAAAGAGATTACAAAACCACATGAATACTTAATAACAAGAAAATAAATGATGAAAAATAAAAATTTAGGGGTGTCTGTTATTCAGTTGCACTTCAACCCTCTACACTCTCCCCCACTTAAAATAAATGTCTCCTGACATTTCACGCACTAGGGCTTAATTAACGAGAGTGTACTAGTTATAACCATAGGGTTGGGTTTGGAAGGGGAATGGGAATGGCATAAAATTCTGAGCGGTGGGCACAGTGGTAGGGAGTAAGAGAGGTCTTACATCTGCAGTCTGAGTTTGGAATGACGGTTGTCCCAAAGTGTCGTAAGTTAGTCTCTCGATGGGCTTTACTCTCCTTTGTGTCCTTCTCATTTCCTCCTGGTCTCCATTATTCCCATCCATTTCCACGTGACCAAGGTCCTCCTGCAGCAAAACTGGTCCATCCATGTGCTCAACAACTGGTGTGGGCAGAAGTTCCTGTCTCTCAGGTGGGCAAAACTCTCTGGCCTCAGCATTAAGTCTGTACTGGTTTTGGAGAGTTTGCTGAGGAATGGCAGGTTCTGGTTGTCGAGTGTTTTGGTTTGGAGGGATGGGTTCAGTTCGCTGAGGGTGTACAAAACCATACACTGGAATCTGGCTGCGGAGATTGTAACGATAAGTGTATTCCTCTTCGTCCTCCGAGCTGTCATTGTCTGTTTTGTCTTTGTCCGGATTTGTCTCTTTTCTTTTGGGTCTATTTTGTTTGTTCTTTTTGACTACAGGCAGTTCCTCTTCCAAAGGCAAATCATTCACAGGCATCAACAGGTTTCGGTGTAGCACGCGCATTACTTTATTACCTCTCTCTGCTTGTACTTTATAGACTGGCCCCTCTCCTACTCTCTCAACTACGCGATGCACTATTGTCTCCCAGTAAGCGCGCAACTTCCCTGGACCACCTCTTTCAGAGAGATTTCTCACTAATACCCTGTCACCTGGTTGAAGTGAGACGCCTTTTATGCGTTTGTCGTACTGCTTTTTGCCTTTGTCTGATGACTTTTGACTGTTTTCTGCAGCGATTTTGTAAGCTACACGCATCCTATCAGCCCACTTTTTAACATAGGTTTGATGGCTGTGTGTTTCTGTTTCGTTTTTGTGGTCAAAAAGAAGGTCTACTGGCAACCTTGGAGCTCTACCGTACAAGAGAAAGAATGGTGAGTATCCTGTTGACTCGTGTCTTGTGCAATTGTAGGCATGCACTATTTGAGGTAGATGTTCTTTCCATTCACTTTTTTCCTCCTCTTGTAGAGTACGAAGCATTTGGAGTAGCGTACGATTCAGGCGCTCCACCGGGTTGCACTGCGGGTGGTATGGAGTGGTTCGTGAGTGAGCGATACCAGACATTTGTTGTAATCTTTGAAAAAGACTGTTCTCAAACTCACGTCCCTGATCGTGATGTAACTTTTCTGGGTACCCAAAACGGGGTATAAAGTCTTGGAAAATCTTTTCCGCAGCTGTTTTACCTGACTTATTTCTTGTAGGGTACGCCTGCGCGAAGCGAGTGAAATGGTCAACAAGTACTAAGATGTACTCGTACCCTCCCTTACTTGGCTCAAGGTGCAAGTAATCGATGGAAACTAACTCAAAGGGAGCATTGGTAGTGATAGTTCCCATAGGAGCTCTCTGGGGAACGTTTGGGCGTTTTTGTTTGATGCACAGACATTTCTTAGTAACATAATCTTCAATGTCTTGTTGCATATATGGCCAATAGAAACGTTCACGAGCCAGATGAATGACTTTGTCATAGCCGACATGGCCCATATCATTGTGTAAGCTCTTTAACACCAGAGGCCTTAACTGTTCAGGAAGGACAAGCTGTTTGTTGCGTTCAGTTTTTCTGTACAATAGTCCATTGTCAACATCCAGCTTATTCCACTCGTACAAAAGTCTCCTTGTTTGTTTACTCATCGTCCGTTTTTCTTTCTCGTTTGGTGTCCATCCTTTGAGTTTGAGTATGATGACTTCTTTGATTGACTCATCTTCCTGTTGAGCGGTCTTAATGTCTTTGGGTGTCATGCTCAGAACACTGTCTGTTGGCACATTGTTTTCACTAGAACTTAAGTGTAAAGCAGCTATCCAAGGCACGTCGTTACTTTGGGCTGCCTTACTACCCTGCCACACTGCAGACACTACTTCCGGCAAAACAGTTTCTGTGTACTCGCCCATTTGCTGATTAAGATCTAACGGGTGTCTGGACAACATGTCAGCATCTGCGTTCCTTTTTCCTGGTCTATACTTGATATCAAAATGAAAGTCTGCTAACTCTGCCACCCACCTATGACCCACTGCGTTTAACCTTGCTGAACTAAGTACATAGGTTAAGGGATTGTTATCTGTATAGACAGTAAAGGTTGGAGCGTAGTACAGATAGTCACGAAACTTGTCGCATATGGCCCATTTAAGAGCTAGGAACTCGAGTTTACCGGAATGTAAATGATAATTTTTCTCAGCAGGTGTAAGCGTTCGAGAGCCATAGCCAATCACTTTGAGTCTGTTTTCTTGTTTTTGGTATAAAACTGCTCCCAAGCCACTGTTTGACGCATCTGTATGTAAAACAAAAGGAAGATCAAAGTCTGGATAAGCTAGAATATGCGGATTTGTTAGAATGTCCACAAACTTTGACACAATTTCCTGCTGTTCACAAGTCCAGATTATTGGTGTGCGGGAAGGGAGTTGGTTTTTGTCTCCTCTTTTTATTTGTCCTTTACCCCTTCTTGGTGCCGGTTTGTTTTCACAGTTTGTGTCCTTAGTGCTCTGCAGTAGCTCAAACAAGGGCCGCGCCAGTCGTGAAAAGTCTTGAATAAAAGAGCGATAATAACTGAGGAATCCCAGTAATGTTCTGAGCTCTCCGACTGTGCGTGGTTTCTTATTTTTCAGAGCGATCACAGCATCCAAGTCTTTTGGGTCAACTTGTACCCCTTCACCTGACACTAACCTACCAAGGTACCATATTTGCTTTTTGAACAGTTCACACTTGGCTGGTCGAAGTTTTATGCCATGTTGCCTCATTCTACAGAGGACTTGTCTAAGATGTTCAATGTGCTCACCAAAGGTTTTAGAGTAACACAGTACATCATCTAAGTAAGGCACGCAACACTCGTCCCTGATCCCTTCTAACACCCCCTCCATGCACCTTTGGAATGCGGCCGGTGCGTTTGTTAAACCAAACGGGATCCGCACCCACTCGTACAAACCCCAGGGTGTGCTAAAAGCAGTTAAGTGCCTTGACTCCTCACTAACAAAACCCTGATGATATGCACTGCCCTGGTCCAAGATGGAGAACCAGGAGTTTCCTCCGAGACTGTCCAAAAGATCCTGTATACGCGGCAAAGGATGTCTGTCGGGTACAGTCTTTCGGTTGAGCTCACGAAAGTCCACACATAAACGCAAAGTATTGTCCTTTTTACGCACACAGACAACAGGTGACGAATGAGCGGACACTGACTTCCTGATCCAGCCCCTGTTTAAAAGGTTTTGAACGTAGTCCTTTACTTCGTTGTACAGTGGTCTTGGAATGGCATTGTAACTTTTTTGTACAGGGGTATTGTCAGTGGTGTTGATTTTTAACTGCAGCCCAGGAATACATCCAATATCTCCTTCCTCACGAGCAAACACATCAGACTGTTCATAGAGCATCTGCCGGACAACTTCCTGATCAGTCTCTGAGAGATGGTCTAAATTTACATTTGGATGCCATCTCAAATGCGAAGGAGCTGCATTTGCTCTCACTTTGGCTGTCACATGACACTTGAGTTGCACAACAAAACGCTTGGTCAGTTTGTTTGACATTTTCAGGACTAACGTTTAAAGGTTTATATTCAGAAACCTCTTCTATAATTCCTAAGACAGTCTTTGGATGTAAGAAAATGTCATGTTTGGTTGAGTTTTGAATTGGTATTTTGACAGTCTTAGAAGCACCAGGGGGTACATCAATAAGAGCTGGGAACAACTCCAATCCTTCAGGTAAGTTACTTTTTACAGCTGGCTCAAACAACATTACACCTCCACCAGGAAATGATCGAATGTGACATTTGACCATAGATATTTGGTTACTGTGGATAGTGAGTCCTTTTTTTCCTACTCTCACAGCTGGACTTTCCGGTTCATTTTCAATGGACTTTGTGTGGACAGCAGCGATAAGTGACTCAACGTTACATTTCTGGACCTTAAGCGTCTCCGCCAGTAAATCTACTAAGCTAATGTTGTCACTCTGGTCACCGTTTCCCATTATCATCTCTTGTATGACATTAAAGCCCAATAGTGGAGTGCTTACACTTTGCTGGCTGACAAGCATTGGGACATGGAGGGATACAGAACCATAATGTGAACTGGTAATCTCGAGCAGAACCTCTACCCACCTTTCAAAGGGAACATCTGTCCCATTTGCAGCAGTGACTTTGAGTGGATGGTCTGACAATAAATTCTCAAGAGGTTAGATTTTCACACTTGGCAACGCAGTTTGTAACCATGACTTTTCCACAATGCTAACTTGTGCCCCACTGTCCAGTAACATCTGTAGTGGTACTCCATTTAACTGACAACTGATCATACATCTGCCACCAATCAACTGTGCCACACGCTTTTTGTTATTTACCTTGTGCGATGTCTGGGACTTATCAGTAGTTGTTGTCTGTTCTGGTGTCAGTTTTCCATTGTTGTGGGACTCTACTGATAGTACAGTCACTGGTGGTCCCTCCCCAGTGACCTCTTCACGTTTCCAGACGCACTGCTTTTCTGGAGGCAGCCAATAGCTCTGTGCCCCTCTTTTCCGCATCTAAAACAGTGAGCACAATGTTCAGTCCCTTGGGAGATACACTTTCGGCACTTTCCTTTTACCTCAGGCTTTGAAGTTGGCTGTTTTGAGTCATGAACTGTGGGACGGGTATTGTCAGTTATAGCATTGACCATTGGGGTAAGGGCCATTTCTAAACTTTTGGTTAGAGAGGACACCTGAGCTGTCAGCTCTTGTATAGCTGCACGGTTAGCTTGGACTTCAGTTTGCATTTTTACAGAACATTTGTCTTTCTCTACCTGTGCAGCATTAGCGGTGACAGTTTTCTGTTTTTGACTATGTCCCAATCTACTTTGTCTTTCTGCATCTTCACTAACAGCTTTTGTAATGAGCTCCAGGATGGAGTCATCTGTGACACCCAGATCTGAGACATGAGGTTTTAAGTCTCGTCTGACAAACAAGCATTTTTCATTGATACCCTGATACAGTGAATGAAGAAACACACCTTGTACCAACTGACTGTCATAATGAAAACCACTGCTGTTCTTGGATGCAATCAGCACTCGCTGTTTTAGACCCATTAACCTGTACATAAACTGCTGTGGCGTTTCTTTGTCATATTGCTTTGCATTGCTCAACTCCTGAAATAATTCAGTGCTGCTCTTCTCCCTCAAGTGAGCCTTTAAGAAACGTTTTAACTCGGATACAGTAAGGCTATCTTTGGTGACAAGCATGTCTTTAAAGGTACCAGGCTTGATTATCCTTAACACCGTTCTAATAATCTCAGCCTCTGTGAACCCTTCATTTAGCCCTTCATCAAGTTGTTTACATAAAGTGTTATAACTCAAATCAGAATCAAAATCAGAGATTTGACCACCATGAATTTTGTATTCTCTGTGTGGTAAAATGGACTTGAGTTCAGACAGCTTGACTAAACCTGCAACCGGATCAGCAACTACTGATGGTGATGGCGACTTCACGATGACGACTGAAGGTGCTGCTTCAACGACGACCACTTCACTTTCTGGCGACACCTCAGCGTCCTCTTCCTCAACTGCTGGTGGCATTTTCAGTTCTTCAATGAGGTCACGGAAAGCGAGCAGGCGAGACATCCCTTGGTCCTCAAGGCCCTTCAGTTGTGGACTTCTCAGAAAGTCAACAATGAAGTCGAAGAGTTCCACTTCGGTCGATTCTGCACCTGGCCATTCTTCTTCCACCTCATCTTTGAACGACTGTGCCAGCTTGTAGAGAACATTTCTGCCGTGGTCACTGGCCAGCTGGTGAAGCTCTTGCTGAATTTCCCATCTCAGGTCACGTAGTGCAGACATGGCTGATTATCAGGATTCTGATGTTTGGATCATCAGCTCAGGAACAGGTTGTCAGCTTCCCTCGGTTCTTCATTGATTAGCACCGGACCAGTAAGTGGCGCTAATCCCGGACGAGCCCCCAAAATTGTTGCTCCCCTGACAAGCGGTTCAGAGGGCATATGCCTCGGTGAAGTAAGCCTGTTAATAAATAATAGACAGAGCACATGTGTTGAGCTGCTTTACTTCACAACGAGGATTGATTCTTCTATTTCACATTACAAAGTGACGTGAATAACAATATTAATTACAATATGAATCCAGATAATTACATACTGACATTACCTGCAACTGTATACTAACTTAATATTTTTAACACTTCCTCTTAACATGAAATGAATTACCCTTTTTATCCATTTTAGATGTAGCTTATTTTAACTTGTACATATATTTGTATTTTTAACAATAACCCATGAAATAAATTTAATCAAATCATTATGGTCCATAACAAATCATTTCAGCAAAAGTCCAAAAGATGGCGCTGGTCTCCATAAGCTTAACTTGACCGCCATGTGCTTATTACACTTAAACAATTTACATTTCTAGCACTTGGTAAAAACCTCAAGGTACATCTTAATATAAAATAAAATCCAGAAACTGCAATATTGAATGAAACTCTTTCACGTATGTTCTTAATAAATGACTATACTGTACTCAAGTGGTTCACAATAAAATGGATCAGCTTAACCACGTTGTGCCCTCCTTACATTTGACCATTAGCTGGTTAGCTTACAACACGTTTCACACTGTACTCAAAAACCCTTTTCAACTCTGTTTCACTTTTAACCACAGTACTCACGGCAACCTTAGGCATCATATAACTCTAATATTTAACATAAATCATGTGAATTAAGTGTTTACAAACCTGTTAATAAAAGAATAGACAGAGCACATGTATTGAGCTGCTTTACTTCACAACGAGGATTGATTCTTCCTCGGCTGCGCTCAGTCTACCTCCTACCAACACTGCGCGACATACGCCATCTACTGGTCAATGAAGGAATTGCACTTAAAAACTCAAAAGAGATTACAAAACCACATGAATACTTAATAACAAGAAAATAAATGATGAAAAATAAAAATTTAGGGGTGTCTGTTATTCAGTTGCACTTCAACCCTCTACATTAAAATGTAGATTTTGTTGTAATACAATGAATTCTTCGAGTTGAGTCACTGAGAAAAATTGTCAGATTCAACATTTGTAAATTTGCCTTTGAGATATTTTATGGCAAAGTCCAATGCAATCAATGGGGAAAAGTGGCTCTTGGCCTCCATCTGAGGTTATGACAGCACCACATTCTAGACCATGAACAGAACCTATAGGCTGATTTCACACTCTAGAATGTGATGTCGTCATAACCTCAGATGGAGGCCAAGAGCCACGTTTCCCCATTGATTGCATTGGACTTTGCCATAAAATATCTCAAAGGCAAATTTACAAATGTTGAATCTGACAATTTTTCTCAGTGACTCAGCTCCACTGAAAAAAAGGTTACTAGCTCTGCATAAAAGATATGGAAGCGGTTGCAAGCAATAAAGTCATGTTTTGGTTAGAGACAAATTTAAGTAATAAAATGGATATTAATACATGCCACGTGAGCATGACTTTTTAATGATCACAACTTTCAAAAACATTATGCTACTGCTTTACATTTTACTTATGCTCTCTGGGAATAGAATTGTATGTCATGTGAGCATGACTTTTATATGTTTAAAATTGTTGTTAATATATGCCATTCAAGCATGACTTTTTCACAACTAAACCTCCAAATAAAATTATGTTACCATTTCGCATTAAACTCAAATATTTACAACATGTTTGTTTTTACTTAATTTATTCTGAAAAATATAAATTCAGCAATACACAAAAATGTCATTTGTCAACAATAAAAAGTGTTCAAATTCATGCAAACACATACCAAACTCAGCAGACAAGTATAGCAAGGTCAAAGATATAACAAAACAGGTTGACAAAATTAAGACTTTTTTTTTTCCTAATAATGACATTCATCCAACCATTGTGTTAAAACGTCTTTAAACGTATTAGTTGACGTTTAATTATCAAAAAATTTCTGTCAAATTTTCAAAATGCATATCACATTATCCTCTAATTTGAAAAGTAAAAAAAAAAACGTTTTTTTCATTTTTTTATTCAGCTATTTTTGTTGCATTTGCACAACAATATACTCTGTATTCAAATTGTGCACATCTTCAAAACACCTTTTATAATATTATCTACATTTTATTATATGACCCACTTCTAGGTGAGATGTCACAATCCAGTGCTCTATTCAACACTTCTTCAGCATTTAAGTTGTTTTTTTTTTGATCGTGTGGATCCATTAAGTTCCATCAACACTTTTCTGAAGAACCTCAAAAAAGTACCTCCGGTTTGGTGGAAAGTCCATGTGGTGGAAAGTCCATATTCAATGCAGAGATCAAATAGAAGAGCAATGTCCACTTCATGACAACCTGGTCCTCCGCCCAGTGCAGACCTCGTCCAGGCTCCTCTGACCCTCACTTTGTCGTACGGTAAAATCTCCCACTGTTCAATCTTCCACATGTCTCAAAGAGGACTTCATCGTTTCCCTAGAAAAAAGGCAAAAGATCATTAATTATTACGTTTGTATGTCCATGCCCTCCCTGAAAAAAGGACTTTAAAACATGAATTTGTTTAGAAAGAAAACACCTTCCTCAAAAACCTTTTTACCTCATAGTTTTAAAATGCTTGCTCTACATCATCAAAACTCAATGTAGGACTTAAAGGTATATGAGCAAAATATCAACTTTATTTGGAACAATGCATTGTAGTACTTTATTACATTACAAAAATATCATCAAGTATGATGTGGTGATTTTGAATTTAAAGAAATGAATGAATTGTGTATTACAAACTGATGTCTGAGCCTTTTGTATACCATTAGCTGAAAGCAGTGCAGTTGGCTAATCTGCCCAGGTGAATCGCACCTGTCGGCTCCTGTCTGCCCCTGCCTGCCTCTCTGCTCTGCTCTGTGTTTAGTCAGATGTTGGGTGTTTGAGGTCCTAGTGCTTGAAATGTTTATTTAATTCATTCATTTTCTACCACTTATTCCCGTTAGAAGTCAGAGTGACTGGAGCCTATCCCAGTCACTTTGGGTCTTAGGCGGGGTACACCCTGGACAGTGGCCAGCTCGTCACAGCAAACACAGAGACAGAGACATTGACAAACAACCATTCACTCTCACATTCATTCACTATGGACAATTTAGAGTTGTCAATTAACCTACACAGTCATGTCTTTGGACGGTGGGAGGAGCCAGAGAACCCGGAGAGAACCCCATGCACAGGGGAGGACATGCAGACTCCACCCAGAGAGATCGTGTGATGTTGGGGTGGCCCAGGATTCAAACCCACAATTATTTAATTGATTTCTATAAATTTATATTGGCACAATGAAATTCACATAAGCTTCAATTCATTGCCTGTAACGTCACAGAACTGGGGAATTCAAAGTGTTGTTGAGAGCTTGGGGAGAACTTTTATCTAACATTTATCATAACATCATCAAGTATACTCACCACATGCTTTGAGGCTCCTCATGAAGGTAAAGGCATAAAGCCCTTTCAAAGGAACTCCCATCAATGTCTACTTCTTCATTCTGGTGACGTGGTAAAGACTTAATTAGAAACATTTCTTGACAACAAATATAAAGCAGTATAAGAAAGATGATCATTTCTCTCAGTGTTGAAGTCACTATCAGGAAAGCATTATGAAACTACTCAAATTTAAAAACGTCATTGTTTTTTTATCTCACGTGCTCAGTTCAAAATGTGGAACAAAAGACACATTTGTCACCACAGGGACCTCCTTTAAAAAATAACCATAAATACCATATTCACAAATGTTCTTTGCTCAATAAATAACAAAATTAGCTTTGAAGGACCAAAAATATATATCACTACTCGATGTAGATTTCAGGCTCAGTTAAAAGTGGGGACCACTCAAGACTCTCGACAGCAAGTTTGAAGGTATCCAAAATTCTTTCTCTCATCTTACCTCTGTCATCAGATCTGTGAGGTTTTTCAGTTTTTGTCCCATGAGTCCTCTCCTCTTGATGGAGCTGGTCAGACAAAAAGTCTAACTGTGGAACGAACCGGGACTGGAGTGGGAGGGTTGTAATTTTTTTAAACTCCGCATTTATCTGAAAAGACAAAAATGGTAAATGTTAAAATGTTCAAAATTGCAATAAAGGTGAATAGAATAGTAATTACTGTATAAACCAAGTTAGAAAAATCTAACAATGATACAGTCATTTGGTCAATAATAGAGAAGCAGTCTGCGTTATCTCGTGTTCTCTGTGGTCCAATCATTGATGAGGCACCAGCACATGTGGCGTATCTAAACTCTTTTTAAACTAATTTTATTTCTTGTGGTTATGAGTTGTAATTTCTTGGCGAACATGAGGCGATGGCAAAAAATCCATACCAGAGTCATAATGGAGGCTTGGTTAGCACACAGAGAAGCAACTTTCTGAACTGGGTGAACAGTGTTAACTTTTACCTCTGGACTGTGCAGAGCGCGGTGTCGTCTCCTCTCGTCGTGGATGGAGCTCAGCGTCAGCAGCTGGTGTACCACACTGTAATGACATTATCATGACATAAACGGAGTTCTGCTGTGCGCACCCTTAATCCAGTCCATGTCCAGTTAGCACAATACATTCTAAAATTAAATTAATTAATGAATTAAACATAACAGCTAAGTTACTAAATTTAGTAACACTCAAAAGGTTGATTTGTACACTTCAAAGTAGCAGGTGGAGCTGTTGCATCTAACATTACACCTGTTTAGTTAACATTAACCTTGACTTGGTTTGTTCCAATAGTTCTCAACTTACAAATGCTAACAGCTTAATTTTCTAACGTAGTAACGTTGCATTCCTAGGACCAAATAAAACAAGTTTACCTTTAGAAATCACGAGGACTCCAGGAACGAACTTAAACCAGTCGGAAAGTCCCAAAATACAGCAAAGAGAAGGAAAAAATGGCTGCTGCAGCGTCTTCTGTTAAACGTTTTTTCCGGTCACAGGAAGGGGAGGGAGTTATTTTTTGAAAAGTAGGGTGTGGCTTCACTGGCAGCACTGGCAGCATAACTTTTTCATGCAGCGCTGTCGTGATTAAAACATGCAGGTTTAGCATCGATGGGATTTATTCAGCTGTTTTATGACAAAGTCATGCTCAAAGAAGATCTTAAATAAAATATGAAATGGTAGCATGATTTTCATTTACAAAACGAGCAACCCCCTATTTTCCGTTTTTTCAGTGTACTGTGCCTACACGATGCATCTACTATTTCAGTCACTATTTCCCAAAAGACCGGTAAAATAAGATTGCAGGTAAAATCTATTTCTAATCACTCACTGATGTCTTTTCTTCTTTGGCTGCTGTGTCTAGCTCACAATTTTAAGAATCTAAGCCTAACTACTTGCCTGGCCTCCATTCTAATCTCCAGGTATTATTCAATGCTGTCCATTAATCTGGAGATTCTGCCACATAATTTGACTTCAGCAGGGCGGGACAAACATGCGTCAATCAGACGAACAGCGGAAGTGACGACAGCACCACGAAAATACGGTTTATTGCTGAACATTTCTGTCCTCTAATCACGATCATTACAACAGCGTCAACAAGGAGGAACACAGCTAATATAAGATAGACATCATAAAGACATCATAAAATCGTTTCAATGATATTCAGTAATTTTCCTTCCCTCCTTGAACTGCCACCTTAACGTGGTGGAGGGATTGAGTACCCGAATGATCCTGGGAGCTATGTTGTCCAGGGCTTCAGGGGTCACCCATGGCAAACAGGTTGTGGGTGATGGGTCAGACCAAGAGTGATTCAGATGCCCCTTATGAATTGCACAACAATGAGGCCAGTTATGTCGCTGATGACCAGGCCTTCCCCCATGGGGCCCGGCCAGGCACAGCCCGAAGGAGCGACGTGGGGCCGTCCTCCCGTGGACCCACCACCTGCAGGTGGATTCATAAGGGGCCAGTGCAGAGATCCAGGCGGCAGTCAAAGGCCGGGGCTTCGATGACCGGATCTCCGGATGCAGAAACTGACTCTAGGGACATGGAATGTCACCTCGCTGGGGGGGGGGAGCCTGAGCTTGTGCGGAAGGACAAGGAAGTCAGTGCTTTTCTCTCAACTGAATTGATTGATTTCTTGGGTTGTTCCGCTTTTGTGACATTGCGACCAATCAGTTTAAATGTTTGTCATGATGTTACGCATTTTCCTGAACAACATCAACGGGGGCCTGTCTAGATTCATCAATCAAGCTGGCATGAGCAAGGTTAGTGGGGGACAGGTCTTTCAGTATTGTGATGGCCTACGAGCCAAACAGCAGGGTAGAGTACCAGGCCTTCTTGGAGTCCCTGGGAGGGGTACTAGACAGTGCACCGACCGGGGACTCCGTTGTTCTACTGTGGGACTTCAACACCGACGTGGGTAATGACCGTGACACCTGGAGAGGGGTAATTGAGTGGAATGTCTCCCCCGATCTGAACCCGAGGGGTGTTCAGTTATTGGACTTCTGTGCTAGTTACGATTTGTCCATAACTAACACCATCTTTAGGCACAAGGTTGTCCATCAGTGCACGTGGCACCAGGACACTCTAGGCCGAAGGTCAATGATCAACCTTGTTGTAGTGTCATCTGACCTTAGGCCACGTGTCTTGGACACTCGGGTGAAGAGAGGGGCAGAGCTGTCGATGAGTTGGATTTGCTGGCGGGGGAAGAAGCCGGACAGACTTGGTAGACCCAGGCCTATTGTGAGGGTCCTGTTGGGAACGTCTTGGAGCCCTCTGTCAGCAGGGTCTTCAACTCACACCTCCGGGTGAACTTCTCCCTAGATTCCGGTGGTGGAGTCCTACCGGGCCTTGTTGGCTCGTGGGACTCCTGAGGCAGCTGACAGGTACCGGCAGGCCAAGTGTGCTGCAGCCTGTGTGGTCGCAGAGGCAAAAACTCAGGATTGGGAGTAGTTCGGAGAGGCCATGGAGGAAGACTATCGGTCGGCCTCAAAGAAATTCTGGGAAACGGTCCGACGCCTCAGGAGGGGGAAGCAGTGCTTCACCAACACCATGTACGGTGCGGGTGGAGAGCTGAGAGCTCAGCTGCGGATGTTGTCGGATGGTGGAAGGAATACTTTGCGGAGCTCCTCAATCCCACTGTCGCATCTTTCGAGGAGGAAGCAGAGGCTGAGGACTCAGAGGCGGACTCATCCATCACCCAGGCTGAAGTCACTGAGGTTGTTGGCAAGCTCCTTGGTGGCAAGGCTCTGGGGGTGGATGAGATCCGTCCTGGGTATCTTAAGTGTCTGGATGTTGTGGGATTGTCTTGCGACAGGTCTGTGCAACATCACGTGGAAGTTGGGGACAGTGCATTTGGACTGGCAGACCGGGGTGGTGGTCCCTCTGTATTAGAAGTGTGTTCCAACCACAGGGGGATCACACTCCTCAGCCTCCCTGGTAAGGTCTATTCCAGGGTACTGGAGAGGAGAATCTGATCGATTATCGAACCTCGGATTCAGGAGAAGCCATGTGGTTTTCGTCCTGATTGTGGAACACTGGATGAGCTCTATACTCTCCATTGGGTGCTCAAGGGTTCATGGGAGTTTGCCCAACCAGTGCTTTGTGGATTTGAAGAAGGCATTTGACTGTGTGACCCAGGGCGCCTTGTGGGGAGTGCTCTGGGAGTATGGGGTCCGGGGCCCTTTGCTAAGGGCTGTCCGGTCCCTGTATAACCGGAGCAGGAGCTGTGTCCACATTGCCGGCAGTAAGTCAGTGAATGTTGGACTCCACCAGGGCTGCCTTTTGTCACCAGTTCTGTTCATCATTTTTATGGACAGAATTTCTTGGTGACTGCACCAAGAAAACCAGTGCGTGGAGGGTGTCCAGTTTGGGAACCACAAGATCTCATCTCTGCTGTTTGCAGATTATGTCGTCCTGATGGCTTCTTCAAACCAGGACCTGCAGCATGCACTTGGACGGTTTGCAGCCGAGTGTGAAGCGGCTGGGATGAGGATCAGCACCTCCAAATCCAAGACCATGGTTCTCGACCGGAAAAAAGTGGCTTGCCTCTCCGGGTGGGTGGAGAGTCCTTGCCTCAAGTGGAGGAGTTCAAGTATCTCGGGATGTTGTTCACGAGTGAGGGAAGGATGGAGTGTGAGATTGACAGGCGGATCAGTGCAGCGTCTGCAATGATGCGGGCGCTGTATCGGACCGTTGTGATAAAGAAAGAGTCCCCTTGTTGCTCCTCGTCACGCTTTGTTGCCAGGTAGTAAAGAAAACTTTTGTCTTGAAGTTGTACCTTTTTTGTGGCATTAATTGGTTTCTAAATGCTTAAGGTGCAGTTTTGCGCCTACGTGTGGTGCAAACTCCAGGATGTTTGTGAGTGTGCTGGTGAACTGGCTCCATCGTCTATCAGAGCCGTGTGCTCTAGTTCGAGCTGTGTAATGTCCAGCTTCAGGTTCGTAGTCAAACCGTTGCCTACTGTAGACCTTATTCAGTTAAATACTAATCCATCTTTTTATTGATGTTCCTGGAGGTGTCATTGCCGTCTTGCCTTTTCTTGCTTTTTGCTCTTGGTTACCTTGGATCGCCATCATCCTTCAGTGGTACAACTTTGTGAATGGGACTAAATTTTATTTTGTGAAATTATGAACTGTGATGATGGAATGATGAGGAAAATAGATTATACAAGAAAACAAACAGTTAAATTATTTCAAGCAAACTGATAGTAATAAATGTTATCATGTGACTATTTAAACCTTGCCTCTGTCTACTCAACAACAAACTTACGTTCTCAGGTGGCATTATTTGGCTATTTATGATAATTTGTTACAACTCATGTTAAAAAAAAAAAAGTGCAACACTGACCGCTCTGCTACATTTGGCGCTGTTGGCAGGATGTTTGATAGAACATGGGTTTTGTATTTTATTGTATATTTTAAAAAAAATTTACCCTATGCTACAGTTAACAAACTGACAAAGTATTGAAAGAAACATATACCAGCATCAGCACATCACAGAGCATCTTAGTCATTAACATAGTTGCTGGCTTTATATGCCTTACATCGCAAGTTTGGCACTCCAACACAGAGAGGGGAGAAGTCAGGTTACATTCATTGGCAGACAGGTTATTAAATACATTAGTGCCTTTTTTAATTAAATAAAGCCATACACCAACAACTTTCACTATGTCTTATTTGTTATATCCACGACGTGTTCTTCTTAAAGACAAATTAAATAGGAGATGTATTTACCCTGTTGACATGTTTCGGCTGCTTAACTGCGAGCCCTCTTCAGAACTGTCACCGGCGTTGGTGACGAGTCACTTATCAGCTGATGTTACTTCCTGAGGTATGGTCAGCCTGATGGACCTGGCAGGTCGCTCAGACTGACCACGCCTCCAGCCGCCCGGTGGTCTCTGGAGTAGTGTGTTCCATGTGTGGGACAGAAGGAAGGCTCCGTCGTCACGGTTGATGCTGTCAGTGCCTCGCTTTCTGATTTCGATCGCCTCCTTGATCCCATCCCAGTCCATAACGCGGTTTTCTCTTTTGCAGTGGTCGGATATGGCTGATTTTAGGTTCTCCTGTTCTGCTTTTTCTTTTTTTGTTCTTGTGAGCCTCCCTGATGTCTCCTTTTCACATTCTTTCTGATGTTCTTTCTTTCTTATGTGGAATGCCCTTCCTGTTTCTCCTATGGATGACTTTTCGCATGATTTGCATTGAATTTCATATATTTCATTGCATTTTTGTTCTTGTGGAATTTTATCTTCGGAATGTACTAATAACTGTTGGAGTTTTTGGTGTGGTTTGACTACTGTGTGGATGTTGTATTTTTTCATGGCTCTCTGGATGGGTTCTGTTCTGTACGGTAGGCTGACTATGTTTTTGTGTTCATTCTGCCCTTTGCTGGTCTGTTGAATTATTTTGTTCTTTTTCTGTTTTTTCTTATCTCTGACTTGTTTTTTGCCTTTATTTATTGCCCAGTTTGGATATTGACATTGTGTTAGTGCGTGTTCTGTGTGTCTCTCCTCTTCCTCCCTGACTTTTGTATCTGTGATGAGAGTGGCCCGTTCAAATAGTGTTCTTACGACTGAAAGTTTGTGTGTGGTGGGGTGTTCGAATGTCCAGAGTAAGTATTGATCAGTGTGTGTGGGTTTCCTGTATACCGTTATTTTGATGCTACTGTTTTCGTCGTGGTGGATTTTGATGTCCAGAAAGGCTCTTTTTCTTCTTTGTGTGTGAACTGAACGTTACCAGTGGTGTCCTGTGCGTTGAGATGGTCCGTGAGTTCTTGCATATGTCCTTGTTGTATTTTTTCCAGGATGTTGTTGATGTATAATTTCCAATGTGTTAGTCTGCATTGCGGGGGTGCTGTGTTGAATGCTTTTTGTTCCAAGTCCTCCATGAAAAAACTGCTCTTTATTGCGGATAGTGTGAACCCCTCTTTCTGTCTGTAGATGGTGTTATTGTACTGGAAATATGTTGATTTGGCCACGAACCGGAGTATTGAGGTGATGTCGTCGACTGTTTTTTGAGAGTTTTGTCTTGTCTGAGTCTATCCTGTACTATGCATAGTGTGACGTCTATCTACGGGTGTTTTTGTGAAGTGTGAGATTACGTCATGTGATATTAATATTTTGTCCGGTGCTATTGTTATGTCTTTTATTTCTTGGGCTAGTTGTTTAGCTTTCTTGCAGTGGTATGGGTGTGGACTGGGATGGGGCTCGAGTCATTGGATCAGAGAACAACAAGTCCAAATGCTGGATCAAGGAGGCGATTGAAATCAGAAAGAGGCACTGACAGCATCAACCGTGACGACGGAGCCTTCCTTCTGTCCCACACATGGAACACGCTACTCCAGAGACCACCGGGTGGCTGGAGGCGTGGTCAGTCTGAGCGACCTGCCAGGTCCATCAGGCTGACCACGCCTCAGGAAGTAACATCAGCTGATAAGTGACACGTCACCAACGCCGGTGACAGTTCTGAAGAGGGCTCGCAGTTAAGCAGCCGAAACATGTCAACAGGGTAAATACATCACGCTACTCCAGAGACCACCGGGCGGCAGGAGGCGTGGTCAGTCTGAGGAGGCGTGGTCAGTCTGAGCGACTTGCCAGGTCCATCAGGCTGACCACGCCTCAGGAAGTAACATCAGCGACAGTGACACGTCACCAACGCCGGTGACAGTTCTGAAGAGGGCTCGCAGTTAAGCAGCCGAAACATGTCAACAGGGTAAATACATCTCCTATTTAATTTGTCTTTAAGAAGAACACATCATGGATAAATAAAGCCATGTTTAAATAAAGGCTTTATAACCAACCTGTCGGAGTTCATTGGTTATTTTTACATCCTTGTCTATAAGGCAGTAATCTTTATTTTTGCACTCATCATCTGCAAAGAGAACCTGACTGGTTCCTGGTTTAAAATACCAGATCCATGAGGTGCTCCACAACTTTGTTTTTATTTATTACATACACATACAAAACTGGGAGACTCAGGTGCATTTCAGATTTAAATCTCCAAAAATGTGCCATGAAAGGAGAATCACAGATTTAGAAAAAATTTAAATACAAATGGGGCCATTGTGTGCGGGACATCTGAGTGCAGCCTCCTGCAGATTCACCTTACTCCCCACCTGACCTCCTCCCATGTTCAAGCCAGACTCAAAATCTGTTTATAGCTCTTTCTCTCAGATTCAGTTTATTTTTCTGTATTGTTGTTTTTATCTCTTACCTTTATCTCCCTGTTAAGTGCCCTTGAGTGTGTAGAAAGGAGCTGATAAATAAAATTAATTATTATTGTTATGAGCAGCTTGTGGGTATGACTTCCTCACTGACAAGAAAAGAGTACTGAGATGCACCTCAAACGGCTCAAGAGCAGAATGGCCTCACCTCCTCCATCACTTCCTTTTCTGCTGACCTTTTCTCCACTTGAGTACGTTATGCACAACACGTGAAAACTGAAGGAACACTGCAAACTCAGAGCCAAAGTGCTGACTCTCCTCAGTCTGTGGTCAGTAGAGCTGCTGAGCTGCGTTTAAGCCTATGTGAATGTACAATGTAAGGTGTGACCTCTAGTGGTTAGAAAGAGCACTTACACTGCAAGTGGACTGCTTAAGATTCAGGTTCAGTTTAAAATACAGCTGATCTACACAGCAGACTACATATGACTTTTACGAAATCAAAAAACTCAAATAATTTGATAAACCAATAATTAGATATGATCTTTACTGTGTTTACAGCACAAAATAAATCTTCAAAAGAAGAATAGATCTTCAAAAACACCTGGTCGCACATAATCAGTGGATTTTAGAGTCAGTGTCAAATTTTTTTATGAAACACATTTAAAACAACCTCAGGTGACCAAAGTGCTGCACAGGGAGGACGGCATTATAACAATAAACAAAAGAGTAAGAAATAATAAGAAAATACAAGTTTAATCAAATCAATATTAAAGATAAAAGCTACACAAGATGATCTGATCTACACTGAATTTAAAGGTCACATACTCTGCTCTTTTCCCCTTCACACAGTCTATTCTAAGGGCTTTGTTGATACATTTTTGTGTTGTGCAATATCCATAACATGACAGTTTCCAAAAAACACCCATTTCTTGGACTGGCCCCCCTCCTGCAAAAGCAAACGGCTCACTCTGAGATCTGACCCCCCCAAACAGAGAGCAGCCTGCCTCCCCCGCCCAACCCGCGAGCCTCCCCCGCCCAACCCGCGCGCCTCCCATGCCCAACCCACGACAAAGCCTAGAGTGGAGATGGTGCATGCGCCGTGTGCTCCGGTAAACAGCGATACACAAACACTGAATAAACCTTTTCTCCGTCCTGACGGTGCGTCGTGCTGAGTCCTACGTCCTGGATCTGACCTGGAGTTTGACGTGCTCCAGGGCCTCGACGACGGACGTTGCCGTTTGGTAAATAACAAACTAACTCTTCTATCTGTCGTATCCATCGTGTAATTACTGTGTAGCATTAGCATTAGCTGTTTTTATTCTGCGGCTGCGCGCTTCCTGGAGGCGTGGCTTAAACACCGCGTCATCCTAGTGAAGCTGCGTCATCTTAGTGAGGAGCCCCCGTCTGCTGCTCAGCCGAGGGGGACGGAAAAGACAGTTCTCTAGTGAAAACATGAGGGAATCAATCAAAAAACCACTTTGGGCACAACATACGAGGCCCAAATAGCACTGTAGGAAGGTTAACGCCTCTGAAAAGTCCATTTTGCATGTTATGGGACCTTTAAGGCCAAGCAAAAAAAAGAAAAGAAAAAAAAAAAAAGAAAAGTTGAGTAAAGTTTTAAATTCATCCACACTGTGAGCAGAGCGGACATGAATGGGCAGGCTGTTCCATTATGTGGGAGCCAAAACTGGGAAAAGAGCGGTCTCCTCTGGACACAAACCTGGTTTACGAACAGTCAAGAGGAGCTGGTCTGCAGACCTAAGGGCTCTGGACTGGAGGAGAGTGCGGCTGCAGCAGCTCTGGTGCCAATCAATTCAAACATTGCAACGTTTAATCTTTAACGTTTTCACACACATTAGATTGCCATTTTTTTGCATAATTATCCTTGTCAGAACCAGCACAGTTCAATTCGAAAGAAATCAGATAACTCACAGTGACCAACCAATGTCACCTGCTTGGCCTGGTACCGAGCAGGCACGATCGCAGAACTAGACTAAAAAGATCTGGCCTGGTATATTATAGGGCCAAGTAGAAAGCTTGAATACGCACGATTATTGAGATTAATTTCCATGAGATTAATTTCACAAAACAAACAGGCTCATTTGCGGATTTCTATTTTGTGTATTAGTTCCAAAAATAAATCCTCTCCCCACAGAGTTATACAGGTCCTTGCTCATGATGACGGTCTGCGTGGCCAGGATCCCAGACTTGACGCTCCGGATGACACGAGTGATGACACGAGTGATGACACACGGGACCATAGGCGTGGCAGTACCACGAGTGTCCGGCAGGTGTCAGGCCTGTCCCGGGCAGGAGCAGTGCAGTGAGCGGAGGGAGGCAGCTCCACACAGCAGCACAGCGCTTGGTTTGGATGTAGAGGAAGGAAAAATGGCCACCGGTATAGACACAGAAAAACGGGCAGTGGACGCGAGGAGACTGCAGATTTGGTTGTGACATATGGATATTCTCACAGCGCCTCGCATTCACTCGTTTTACCCTCTGGAGGTTCACACTGTCCACCTAACCACAAGAGTCTGCAGTGACCGTGCACTGGTAAGAGACGCAGGCTGGGAGCTGGGAGCAGCTAGCGCTAGCAGGACTAGCATCAGGAATGCGCATCTCTGCTCATTATGTCGCCTCACTGCAGCTACGAGCCTTTATAATGTCAGCCACGGCGGCTACACGGACTCTAACCGTGGGGCCCTCCCCGGGGCAGGGGCCCGCGGAGCGGAGGGCTGAGCTCCTAGGGGGCGCCGCTAAAGCCTGACAGTTGTTGTTGAGATCAGCTGGGCGTACGGACGGGCTAGCGGGGCTAACTGTGGGGGCTAACTATGGGGCTAACAGTGTCATATACACTCAGTGTTTTCTGAGAACGAACAGTCGCATGTTTGTGACTTTGGCTCTGTCCAGAATGATTCGGGGCTGGCACCGGCGCAGGTGAGCGGCGTCTGCTGAGAATCACAGCAGAATGTGATGATGCACCTTTGCTTAGTCACCCGTTTGTTTATGCACTGATTCAGTCACACCCGCAGCTCTGTTCAGGACCACAGTGTGGTTCTGAGAGGGGCCCCTGGTCCGCTCTGGAGCCTGGTCTCTAACGGGGAGCATCCTCCCTGTGCCGCGGGCCCAGGCCTCCTGCTCGGGGCTCCAGCACCACACCGGGGTGCGCTGGTGGTCGAAGAAAACCTGTAGTGTGGGAGAGCTCGTGTCCTCTGAAGTGTCATGACTGTGTGGCCCATTTTGAGGACATTTGATTATGTAGAGACGGCTATCATTTACTCGTTGACATTATACTATATTAAGTCATTTAACGATTGTTCCTGCAGTGTGTTCAATCTTATGCTGTGGCATGGACGTGTTTGGGCTCAGACCTCTGCAGCAGGTCCACCAGAGGAGCAGAGAGAGAGAGAGGGGGGGGGGACAGAGGAGTAGAGACAGAGAGGAGTAGAGAGAGAAAGAAGAACGTAGAGAGAGAGAGGAGCAAAGAGAGGAGTAGAGTAGAGTAGAGTAGAGTAGAGAGAGAGAGGAGTAGGGAGAGGGGAGCAGAGAGCAGAGAGAGAAAGAAGAACGTAGGGAGGAGCAGAGAGAGGGAGAAGCAGGAAGAGAGGGGCAGAGAAAGAGAAGAGCAGAGAAAAAGGGGCAGTGAGAAGGAGGAGCAGAGACGGAGGAGCAGAGACAGAGGAGTAGAGAAGGGGTAGTAGAGAAAGGTAGGAGCAGAGGGGGGAGCAGTGAAAGAGGAGCAAAAGGAGAGGGAGGAGCAGAAGGAGAGGAGCAGAGAGAGAGGGATGAGCAGAGAGAGGGATGAGCAGAGGGAGAGGAGCAGAGGGAGAGAGGAGCAGAGAGAGAGGAGCAGAGAAAAAGGGGCTGCGAGAGGGAGGAGTAGAGACGGAGGAGCAGAGACAGAGGAGTAGAGTAAAGTACAGTAAGTAAAGGGGTAGCAGAGAAAGGTAGGAGCAGAGGGAGAGAAGCAGAGGGAGGAGCAGAGAAAGAGGAGTAAAAGGAGAGGGAGGAGCAGAAGGGGATGAGCAGAGGGAGAGGAGCAGAGAGAGAGAGGAGCAGAGAGAGAGAGGAGCAGAGAGAGAGAGGAGCAGAGAGAGAGAGGAGCAGAGAAAGAGGGAGGAGCAGAGAAAGAGGAGTAAAAGGAGAGAGAGGAGCAGAGAGAGGGATGAGCAGAGGGAGAGGAGCAGAGAGAGAGAGAGGAGCAGAAGGAGAGGAACAGAGAGAGAGGGAGGAGCAGAAGGAGAGGAGCAGAGGGAGAGGAGCAGAGAGAGGGAGGAGCAGAGGGAAAGAAGCAGAGGGAGGAGCAGAAGGAGAGGAGCAGAGGGAGAGGAGCAGAGAGAGGGAGGAGCAGAGGGAGAGAAGCAGAGGGAGGAGCAGAAGGAGAGGAGCAGAGGGAGAGGAGCAGAGAGAGGGAGGAGCAGAGGGAGAGAAGCAGAGGGAGGAGCAGAGAAAGAGGAGCAAAAGGAGAGGAGCAGAGAGGGGGATGAGCAGAGGGAGAGGAGCAGAGAGAGAGAGGAGCAGAAGGAGAGGAACAGAGAGAGAGGAGCAGAGAGAGGGAGGAGCAGAGGGAGAGGAGCAGAGAGAGAGAGGAGCAGAAGGAGAGGAACAGAGGGAGAGGAGCAGAGAGAGGGAGGAGCAGAGGGAGAGGAGCAGAAAGGGAGGAGCAGAGAGAGAGGAGCAGAAGTATATTTAGACCCAGGAAGTACCAACGAGTCACCTACTGGATGACTCTGACCCAGTGAGGATGGGCCTTCACAGCAGCGGCGTTTTCAGTCAGATGAATCTAAAGTTATTTCCTAATTCTACAGGAAGCCAGTGAAGGGAAGCTCGAGTGCTTTTAGCTTAGTCCTGTGTTTCAATGTGGCTCAGACAGGCTAATGTGACCTCTGCATACACAGGACGCAAAGTCAAGTGTCCACAGTAATGTGACTGCTACAGATGAAAGGAAAATGATGACAAATTATTGTGTAATTTAATTTTCTAAACGTAAATAATTTGTCAGACCCCTACAAATGATCCTTATAAGATAGTAATTGTATAGCATTAATCAGTCTTTCTTGTGTTTTCAACATTTTATTAAGGATGTAACTATAACTGAAACATTGTGACATTGTATCGTCACAATATATAAAATTTTGATTTGTGCTGAAATGCATTGTCGCTATTACAGCTAAAGAAATAGAGAACTACACAGACCATGATCCTTTGATCCAGTTCAGTGCAAACAACATATTGAAGTAACTGTTGTTGAGCACTTTTATGTCTTAGTTCTCTGACTGCAATGATCCACACCAAAGGCTTGGCAAGGCATTCTATTAAGCAAAAAGTAGCATTTGTAAAATGTGCTTAGTTTCTGCAATATCGCAGTAAATGTTGTACTGTGAGATGAATATTGTGATACTGTTGTACAGTGAGACTGACATAATGTTACAATCCTGCATTTTAGCTGCAATTAAGACGTTTTCCCTCCACGTATTGTTAAATTCTGTCTCTGTGCTTTAGATATTTGGGCTGCAAAAGTATCTTCCAATATCCAATATCAACCGATTCTGCCTAAAACCTAAAATAGCATTTATTTTCTTAAAACAAGAATAATGCTTGACAAAATTAATCCAAATGAGTTGTGTAACTGTTGTTTATCCTTCAACTAACCACAACTTAGCATGAGGAAAACCTCAAACATCATGAGATGTTCTGGATCAACAAGGGCCTGTAAATGTCTAATGAAATGAATTTATAGGCTCAACCAGAATATCTGATGAACTGATATTTCGATGCCAGTGTTGGTATCGATGCATCCCTTTCAAATGTCCCATACTTCGCTATATTTTCCATTTCAAAGTCTGTCCTAAGGACATTTATGACAATATTTTGCAGTATGCAACAGTCATCACAAAATTTTTTTATTAAATACCATCATCTCTTGACTTGCCCTGAAATAGAAAACGACTAGCTTGGTCTTGTTGTCTTGTTGTCTCTCTTGCGCCCCCTGCTGCTCTGTTACAACTCGCTGAGGTTCAAGTCAAGCGCTTGTGGTATCAGCAAGGAATGCTCGGAAAAATGACTTTTATTTGTATTTAAAGCAAAGCCGAGTGAAATTACTACTGCCTCTGTAGATTTGATTCAATTTCAATTCAATTTATTTTTGTAACGTCCAAAATCAGAACAGCAGTTGTCTCGATGGGCCACAGGTAGAAAGCAGTTTATATAAACAATGTTGAAGATCATTTTCAAATGGACAACTGTCCCAGAGCGCCCCCTGCCCTTGACCCTCCTTCTCTCAAGGAAAAACTACAAAAAATCCGGTGGGAAAAAGTAGAAACCTCTTGGAGAACCACAGTGAAGGAGAGATCCTAGTCCCACGAACGATGCGTAATTCTGGACCTAAAAACACGGTGGAGCACGTACTGCATTACCACTTAATGACATCACAAGGCGGAACAGAGTGTTTTCAGATTGAGAGAAGCCCACAGTCTAAATATGCAGGATTTGTGTGTTAAATATGTGTGAATTTAACAAATCCCAGCTCCAGGTGTGTTTTTATCAGGAAACAACATCAAAACATTTATTAAAAGAATCATAATTTAAGCATTTCAAGTAAAAGCCTTGTCTTGTCAACAAGCCTCAGAGTCCAAAGTGTTTACAAAAAGGAATAAGGCTCATGTTCTGACTTGTCAAAAAAAAAAAAAGCTCTAATGTAAAAGTTGTCATTAGACCCAGGACGCTGAGTGCGGCTGGCTGGCCTCAGGCAGTGCTTCTCAGGTATAGCACCTTCAAACTATCAAGACAAGACTTGACCTAAATAATAATACTAATGTCAATATAGTACAAACCTTTTGCAGTTCAACTCGGTTATAAAATATTTAGCGCTAACATTCAGGAGGGGTGTTTAAATGTAACTTTTCTGATCCACCACCTGCTTGTCTCCATGGAGATCTTCTTCGCTTGGAATCGTCAACAGTAGGACATTAAACCACGTATATCTTGCATTTATCATATTACAAGTGTATTTATTGCAAAAACTCAAAGGCAAAATTTAGAAATGTTTCAGTCAAAAAAAAAAAAAGGGGTTTAACAGATTTGTTGGATGCATTAGGGGCACGAGGGGTGAGGTCAAAACTGATTCCCAGGTTTGTAACAGGATGAGAGGGAGACTCCTGTTTGTTTCCAGGGAAATAGTGTTCCTTTGGCTATAATGCCACAGTAAGACATAAAACGTATCCATCTCCATGTTGAATGTTCAGAAAAATGGTTTTGACTTTCTGTTTGAATGGAATCATGAGGTGACTTTCATCTCCTGTCAGTTCCATAGTGTTGAGTTTACATGGTTTTAATGAGTGCAGATTCCAGAGCAGCCGGGTGTGGCCAGATTACAGGTAACAGATGATGATGAGGGGCTCAGGAGACAACATGGGAGTGGATCAGGGATGAGGGAAGAGACTCAAGGGAGGAGTTCAGCTTGCAAAAAAGTTGTCTTGAGTGGTCTCTGGACTATTTGGTTATATAGTAGTATTGTAAATGAACATAACTGAGGGATTTTTGACGACTTTTGATGCTCCCAATATACAGTACCTCTTTATGGACAGTTAGAGCAGAGCCCGCCTACTGTCTACGCCTGATCCTGAGGTATAAAAGTCAGAACCGAGATTTGCGCGGCCTCTGCCCTCTGACCCCTTACTTCCGTATTGTCTGACCAAGAGGCTGTGGCGAGAGCAGTGTCGCTCTGAGTCTGAGGAACTCGTCAAGCAGTTGACAGCAAAAATTGGGGTTGTTATCCCCGGTTGTCCTGTGCTGTGTCCAGCATCCATCCCAGTAACGAATCTTCAGATGGTTATGTTTTGATGTCATGTCCCTGCATCAGCCCTGATTGGCCACTGCTGCCTTGAAACACGTGTGATTTGGACCTGTCTAGCCATAATATTTTGATGACAAACTATAGTAAAAGAACATTTCTATTACTATTATTCTACTTCTATTATTCTACCAACTGCATAATAGTTTTGCAACTTATCTGCATTTTCTGTTCATCTGATAGAGAACTGGTGAGTCACTGCCTGCCTGTTCTTTCTCTCAGATGAAGAATTCAATTTTCTTTTGCCATGAAACCTACCTGGATGATTGAGGGTCAATACAGATATCTGGATAACATGTTCTATCAATAACAACTCAGTAACCCACACTAATAAATGTTTGTAAAGTAAAGGAACTATTTTGTCCTCCTTAATCAATAAGCTTACCATTGAGTCATCCATTGAGTTAAGTAACACATCTTCTCATCAGTTTCTGGAAAAACTAAAAACTGCTGCGCCTCCAAACAACCCAAATGCACTGTATCCTCTTGTGCCTGGCAGTGAGCTTCCCAGGCTGTAGAGACACAGTTGTTTGGTGCAACTGTCCTGGGAGGGCACAGGCTGTTGCTATGGGGAGTGTCCATAACAACTGTCTCCATCATCAGCTGGAGGCCCTGTATAAATGCAAACCCAAGCCTAAACACGACTGTCCCTGTCATGCGAAGATGGTGGTAGCTTGGTGGTTCACCAGTAGAGCTTACTTTAGCAGTCGGCAAGTCAGCAGTGATTTTTTTTTAATCAGTCACGTGGTTCAGGCTTAATGCTACAGATCAAAAGAAATTATTATTATATTCTTATGTTTTTCTGAAAAAACTTCGAACAGACAGGACAGAAAAAGGTATTACACCCTGAAACGTGAAGTGCAACGGCTTTTCCACAGCTTACACCAGACAGAGATGCTTCTCAATCTAAACCTATGCACTTGTATGCTCAAAATCACCTAAAAACTTATTAGTTAGTGATGCCATATTTCAGACACTTGCACTCCATGTTTCTGTTGGTGGAATTCACTTAGATCTTTTGGTGTGTGTTGTCGTGTCCGATCATCACAGAGTTACTGTTGTATTTGGAATTCAAAGTAAAAATCTTAAAACTGTAGTTTACTCGCACAAAAATTCATCCAGTAATGTTTTCATGTAGATATAACGCATTTTATGTGTCAAAACGGCCCCAAAAAATGTATGGAACCAGGTTTAAATTCCTTGGTTTATTTTGTACATGTGTACAAAATGTTATAAAAAATGTACAGAGGGGATTCCTGGATTTCCTGGATATCTTATTTACTGCATCTAACTGGAAACTGTTCTAAAAATTCAAATGTCACCTATTTTTTCTTTTTAACCTAAAACTTCGATAAATCAGTCTTGGAATTAGATATCAAGAAATCCTTCTGTACGTTCTGTCAAAATCTTGCTAAGTACAAGATTCTAAAGTCTGGTGTGTGCAGCTGGTACTTTAAGTGGTGATTGTCTTGTCACTACGGGAGAAAAAAGCACATTCAAATGTGAACATTTAAACAAGTAGAAAACAGTTTAAATATACAATGTTCAAGAGAATTTAGCAAATGGATCACTGTCCCAGTGCGACCCCTGTCCTTGACCCTCCTTCTCTGCAAGGAAAAACTACAAAGAACCCTGTGGGAACATAACACCAGATTAACAATAGTATTGCTTTGTGTGATAGAGACCTCTCTGTGTGCACTCTGATTGAGTTGTTCTTCCACACATTGATGATCCGTGTGTGCTAACGTGTGTGTGAATGTTTATGCAGCTCGGCCGTCAGGATGAACATGGTGAAGCGGATGATGGGCCGGCCCCGGCAGGACGACTGCAGCCCACAGGACAACGCTCTGGGCCTCATGCACCTGCGCCGCCTCTTCTCCGAGCTGTGCCACCCGCCGCGCCACATGACGCAGAAAGAGCAGGAGGAGAAGCTCTATATGATGCTGCCCGTCTTCAATCGAGTGAGTCCACAACACACCAGAGTAATGTACAGCAGGTCTCCAAGAGGGAGGGCAAGGCTCCACTCTCTTTGAGCAAACAGTATCAGCTTTAGTTACAGGTCGGGCTGCACAATATATCGTTATTGCACTTGCCAAATGAATAAAAATGATAAATAATGGACCAAATCTCATCTAATGTGACAGAAATTTTATTTGAAAATACCTTTATGTTGTTGATTTAATGTATGTCACGATATGATACAATATAATCACAAGACAAAGGGCCTGATGAAATGTGTTGTGATTTCAATATACAGTTGTGTTCAAAATAATAAATAATAATAGCAGTCCAACATGACTAAACAGATCAATCACTGTTTTTGGTATAATTATATTATTACATGGCAAATAATTTACTAGTAGGTGTAGTAGAGCAATAATATGCATGCTCCTGACTGAGTCTGTGTAATTGAATAATTAATTGAAAGGGGCGTGTTCAAAGAATAGCAGTACGGAGTCCAGTCAGTGAGCTCTTTCGTTAGAAACAGGTGTCATTCAGGTGGCCTTTATTTAAGGATGAAGCCGGCACATGTTGCACATGCAATTCTCTCTGAAAACCTGAGAAAGATGGGTCGTTCTAGACATTGTTCAGAACAACAGTGTGCTTTACTCAAAATGTTGATTGGAGAGGGGTAAACTTGTAAAGAACTGCAGAAATTGATAAGATGCTCAGCTAAAATAATCTCAAATGCCTTAAAATGAAAAGCGCAACCAGACAGACGTGGAAGAAAACGGAAGACTACCGTTCAAATGGATCGAATAATAACCAGAATGGGAAAGACCCAGCGAGTGATCAGCTCCAGGGAGATCAAAGACAGTTTGAAGTTACCTCTGAGTACTGTAACAATTACAAAACACGTGTCTGAGGCTAATCTATCGACAAGAAGCCCCCACAAAGTCCCACTGTTAAAAAAAAGATATGTGCTGAAGAGGTTACAATTATGTGCTGAAGAGGTAAGAACATTTGGACTGGCCTAAAGAGAGACACGTTTTATATACTTATGAGAATCAGATTGTTTATCAAACGACCCCCAAACACTGAATTCCAGCCACAGTACACTCTGAAGACCGTGAAGCTTGGTGGTGCAAGCATCATCATATGGGACTGTTTCTCCTACTATGGTGTCGGGTTATTTATTGCATACCAGGAATCATGGATCAATTAGCTTACATCAAAATACTATCAAAAAGAAGAGGTCATGCTGCCTTTTGCTGAAGAGGAAATGCTCTTAAAATGGGTGTTTCAACAAGACAACGGTCCCAAACACACCAGTAAGCGAGCAACATCATGGACCAACAAAACAAAACCAATCCTGGGACCTTAATCCAATAGAAAACTTTTGGGGTGAAAAAATGCTCTTGAGACAAAACCCAAGAAATGCAGAAGAACTGTGGAAGGTTGTCAAATCATCCTGGGCTGGAATACCCGTTTACAAGTGCCATGAATTGGTCGACTCCATGCAGCACAGATTATTGATTCACAAGAATGCTGACTCTTCATTTTTTTTTTTTTTAAAGTTTGTAATGAATTGTGCAGATACTGCTGTTTTTTTTGAACAGCCCAAGATATTTCCTGTAGCGTGATTAAAATATTGATACATTTTTTTGGTCATTTTTTAATGTAATGTATAATATGCAGTGTACCCAACGTATGGAAATTTAAAAAATTGAATTTGTAAATAAGGATTTTGAGCTTTACTCACATTTTTATAAACACTGCTACCATTTTAAACACAACTGTATTGTGATATACACTATGATGAGATTCAGTTAGTGCTGAAACAAGTTAATCAATGAATTGCAACTAATCAGTTATTTAGCTAATCGTCAACTAATTTAGTATTTGAATAACTTATCTGGGTTTTGTTAGACTTCAAAACATGCTATGAGAAAAAAGGTCTTATGAGTCGTACAAAACACAAATTACTTAAAAAAGATTCCGGAAACATGTACATTTAGTGGTTTTAATCAAAAACTTATTTTGTCTGAAAATATACTTCACCAGGACGTCCTCAAGCGGCGTCACATTAGCTTCATCTGGGTCAGATTTAGATTTAAATTTAAATCTGAATGCAATTTGCATTTTAAGCAAGAATAATTGCTAGACCAATCGATTGATTAATTAATTGTTCGTTGCAGCCCTAGATTCAATACGATTGCAATAAATAAAGTAATTACTTAATATTATGATTTATGATGACTTATTGACATTTTTGTAAATTCCAGAATTAGCCAAAGGATTATTTTTCATCCGTAGTCCCATGACAGATGTTACTGTCAGCCTAAAAACAAGGGGAAAATAAAAGTAACAGTAATAAGTCAGTTGTACAGTGAAATGTTTACATTACATGTCACAGGCACGTCACTCATCCAAGTAATAATCCAAGTAATACAGAGTGTTACACACAGCCCCGAACAACCTGGTGCCAAGTGCAGGTGAGCAGGCTGAAGTCTGTCTGGGCGTGCATGTGTGTAAAACGCTATGGTCAGGAGGTCAATGGACCTTTTTCTATTTTTAGGTTTAATCTAAACCCTTTGACTTACACTATATATAGTTCAAATATTAAACGCTAGAGAAAAATCATTCATTCATTCATTTTCTACCGCTTATTCCCGTTAGGGGTCATGGGTGACTGGAGCCTATCCCAGTGACTTTGGGCCTTAGGCGGGGTACACCCTGGACAGTGGCCAACTCATCACAGCTGACACAGAGACAGACAAGGACAGACAACCATTCACTCTCACATTCATTCACTAGGGGCAATTTAGAGTTCTCAATTAACCTACACAGTCATGTCTTTGGACAGTGGGAGGAGCCGGAGAACCTGGAGAGAACCCACGGTAACACGGGGAGGACATGCAGACTCCACCCAGAGAGATCGTGTGATGTTAGGGTGGTTCAGAATTCGAAACCACGATGTTGGGGTGGTCTGGGATTCGAACCCACGATCTCCTTATTGAGAGGCAGAAGCTCTAGCCGCTCTGCCGCCGTGCACCCCCCTGGAAAAATCATACTATATCTAATTTAATTAATCAAGAAATGTGTCAATTTCAGTTAAGAAACGTAAATAAGACGTATAAGAAAGTTCAATAGTATTTATTTTCGCATCATAAATATGACATCAGTTATAGTATTATTAACACTATAATGTTTTTATTACCAAAGTCAAAGTTTGGGTGGAATTTTATTTGGAAATAGTTTTAGAAATTTTTGACTTGTGTGGAATTTCCCCAATGTGGAATTTCCCCAAAAGGATCGAGCAGCTATTCGAACTTTATTTTATTTATGATCAAAATAGGCGATTCTGTTTATATTTTGTATATTTGAGTGTTAATGCGGTGTCTTTCCTCCCTCCTTTGAGTGACAAGGCTGTGTTTGCCTCAGGTTTTTGGGAACGCTCCTCCCAGCAGCATGACAGACAAGTTCTCAGACCTGCTGCAGTTCACCACGCAGGTGTCCAGACTCATGGTGACTGAGATCCGCCGCAGGGCCTCAAATAAGTCCACAGGTGAGACTTCCTCCGTCACACCACACGCCTCCCAGACCACTACCAGCATGCTAACACCCATTCTTTCACCCCCTGCAGAGGCCGCCAGCCGCGCCATCGTGCAGTTTCTGGAGGTGAACCAGAGCGAGGAGGCGAGTCGGGGCTGGATGCTCCTGACCACCATCAACCTACTGGCCTCCTCTGGACAGGTACAACGGTTTTACATACTGTAACAGAACACAACTTCAAGTGCCCAGTAAGTGCAGTATGTATTATCTTGCCTTATGAAAGTTAATCCCAAAGGTCTATAACTCTGTTCACTCACTATAGTTTTACTGAGCTTTGACAGCCTAGTGGTTACCAATGTAAGTAATTAGCTATTGTTACTCCTCAAAAAATAATTCGGAGCCCCATTAGCTTCCACAGAGTGATTGCTAGTCTTCCTGGGATCCATTCGACATAAAATGAGATCACAGATACAATCACAATGGCCTTTTTGCAATATATATCAAGCAAATAACTTTTACTACAATTTCAATAATTACAATAATAATTACAATACAATGTCTGAAGATTCATTTCATTCCAGTGATGCATTCATTTTTTACCAATTTCTTGTATTGATGATGGAGGGCCATATTTTGCCCCTGGCTGTTGCAGCGCTGGCTTTAATGATGCCGTTTTGTGCCAGTGCAAACTGTGACGTCGTGGGGCATGGAGCTCTAAACAAGAGGTGTGATCATGGTAAAATATGAGGTGGAGTGAAGCAAATGTAGGGCGTGGTGTGGTGCATTCTGTGAATGGCCAGAATCATAACTAATAAACTTCACAACTACTGCAGTGAAAAACATAACATGGGAAACATTACCTGGAGTTATATTACTATCCTGATATGGACCAGATAATCCTAATAAAACAACCTTAATAGGCACAAATAACCAAAACGATACATTACAGAACAATGAATATAGTTCAATTTAGACAGTCCGTCAGCCTTAAATAGCTTCAGAGTTTTCATTGCGCTTTTGCGCAAAACTGTATCTATCTGCTTTGAATGTCAAACATCACGTTGAGCCTGTTTGCATTAAATTATGAACTGATCGGCGTCAGACTAAAACACCTCGGTTCCTAGTCCTGCTCGTGTCCAGTGAAAACAGCAGACACACAGAGCAGTGCGCACCACGTGTGTGTGAGATGTGCGTGTGAGTGTGTCTGATCACGCTCGCTGCATGAAGAATAGAGCAGGTGGAACAAACTTTATGAATGAATGCTGTGAGAGGTGCGCGTGCCACGGTGCGGAGGCTGGAGGGTGACAGTACATATATCGTGTTGGACATTTGTCTGGAACGGTTTCAAGTTCCTACACATTATTATAGGCCTATTCAAGTGACACAAATGAGGCTCTATTATTATACAGTACAGCTCGTATCTGAGGATGTGTGGCAATGCAAAAATAAACAAAACAAACTTTGGGACCCGCGGGGATTTCTGGGGAGGACAGATGCGGAGTGACACTCAGGATCGTGAGGGAGCAGTCAGAGAGGCTTCAGAGGAGCTGGTCAGTGCAGTGGTCTCTCTGGCTTCAGAACACACCGTTGTTTTGATCACAACCGGCGCTGGGGTTTTATTGTCCCCGTATATGAGTCCCCCTCATTCTTTGACTTGTTGTTGTAGAACAAGTGTCTCCTGTGAAGTACAGCCTCTTTGAGCTAGTGTTACCGCTGTGAAAATAGCTAAAGCCCGACCTGGAACCGCTCCCTGGTCATAGCACTGACGCTAGGGGCAAAATACGGCCGGGAGAGTGTGACCACTGCACAAAGTCTTCTCCAGTATAATCCCAAAGATTCTCAAGGGAGTTATCTGTAGTAGATTAGTTTCCCCCTGTAGTTCTCCCTGTAGATGGCTGCACTTACTAGAAAGTAGACGGCTGTATCCACACATGCCTGGCTCATCTTTTTGGCAATCCAAACTCCACAAGCACGTGGCACTCGCTGAGAGAGTTGCAAAATAACAATAAATATACACAAAATTCTGTCTTTTGCAAAGACAGAGGAGAAGACTGTGTGTCGCGGTAAACCAATGAAATGTCTGGAAATTCATTACACCCGCCTAACGCTACTTCTGATTGGTCCCCTTTACTTCTCTCTTTACAATCTCTTTTTTTAGCCTATCACCGTCTCTGATTCCTCGTCATACTCCTGTTAAATTCACAAAACAAAGTTGCAGCTTCTCTGAATGAGACAAGAGAGTGATTCAGCGCTGCTGCTGTAAATCACAGTAAAATAACGAGCTGTGTCATACTGACAGTAACTATAACTGTGTTACAACAAAGGAAAGATTAATAAATAGATTACTCATTACTGATTAAAATAACGTTAGTAACTCATTTTCCAGAGTTATTCCCAGCACATGTGGTCTGCCCTCTCAAACGTTCCTGCTGAAAAAGTGAAATGTCTTGATTTTTTACAGTTCTTCTTACTGATTGTGGAATGGTATCTGATAATGTAGGGTTTTTCCCCCTTGAGGAGACCGTTTTGAACCTACATTCCTCTAGTCTAGTCATTCCTGTAGCACATGGTGGTCAGCTGTCTGTTTTTGCTTTTCCACTGCACAGCCAACTTTACTCTGCCACCTACAGCACATGCAGTGACCCACAGTTAGCTGGACTATAGCCCTTTTTCCTTAAACCTAAATTTACCTGTAGAGACTATTGTAAAAGCAGCACATTATGACAGTATCACACTGCTATCTGCATATAAAGAATTATATTGTAAATTCCTAACAAAAAACGCATGTTTTGGAATTTGCTTTGCCTCCTGTACAAAAGAAATTCATGCACGTCTAAGGAATTGTGAAAGCCAGGAACAAGTTACTCTCTGGTAACAGTTGAGTCTACCTTCCTCCTCCAGTCATGGTTTGAAAATCAGTTAAACCAACTTTAAAGGGGACACATTCTGCTAAATCAACTTTAAGGAGCTTTTAACCAACATGCTTCCTCATCATTAGTTTACTCAAAGTTGTATTTTTGATTGATTCCTGCATGTTTGAGTAATCCAACATTTCCAGCATTTATGGCCTGAGTGGTCAAAATTTTGCTTTCACCTAACCCCTAACCCCATATTCCATATCCTTGTATTTACACCGTGTAAAAACGAAGTCTCTCAAGTTACACACGTAGGGTTCTAAAATTTAACGTAGCCACGTTTCAAATAAAACAAACAAATAAAACCATGTAAATGACAATCTGCTGCTTGTTCCTGTAAAATGTCAGCGGGGCTCATCATTTCTGCAGTCAGTGGACCTATTACCAAGCCGTTCATATTCAATATTGTGGTTTACATGGAACAAAATGTAAAATACTGGTCTTCTTTGACTCTTTGTTTGTGTGTGTTGCTTCTTCCTTAGAAAACCGTGGACTGCATGACCACCATGTCTGTACCGTCCACCCTGGTCAAATGCCTGTACCTGTTCTTCGACCTGCCCAACATGGTGGAGGCTCCTGTGGGCACTGCTCCTCAGCCTCCTCCTCCTCCGCCTCCATCCCAGGATAAGACCCCTGGACAGGGCCACAGCCAGACCCATTCAGAGCTGCCTCTCGCTGACCGCAGAGTGCTGCTGCAGAAGGTCTTTGTTCAGGTATGCTTTGGAAGCTCATGCTTGGGTGAAAAATCTGTGAACAAGACATGTATGACAGGTTTTTAGGATTTTGTACTACTGACTTTTTTGGTGGGATAAAACCTGTAAATACAAATGGTTTTCACACCAATCAACAAACAGTTTGTGAAGTTTAATATCAATGTAAAATTACAAGTAGAGCAGAGTTCTAAAACAAATTGACATCACACTTGGGAGACTCAGAATTCATCCGAACGTTCTGCACTATTTTCAACAAACATACATTCTGACCATTTAAACGTTGATTTAACTAAATAAAGGTGTTCTCATATATTTTTTGTGTTTTGGCCCAATGTACAACATGGTTACTAGGTGCATCAAGTTCTTTCGGAAAGAAGTGTTTTTCTTGTTGATTAATACAACACAAACTTTGTGGTGTCAGATCCTGGTTAAGCTGTGCACATTCGTGTCTCCGGCGGAGGAACTGGCTCAGAAGGATGACCTCCAGCTGCTGTTCAGTGCCATCACCTCATGGTGCCCCCCTCACAACCTGCCCTGGAGGAGGAGCGCAGGGGAAGTGCTCACCACCATCTCCAGACATGGTCTCAGCGTCAACGTGGTCAAGTATATCCATGGTACAGCTCTATACGCAGTCCACACGCACACATACACACGCACGTACACACACACACACATATTTTTGACTTTCATAAAAGTAAAAAATATGGCTTGTGAAAGTCATTACTCCATAACGTCGATGTAATCCCTCATTCGTAAAGGCGTGTTCTATCGTAGAAAAGGTTTCAGGGGTTGTCATCTGGACGCTATTTGAAGATCGAGACGTTTCGGTTTGTAGGTGACACCAGACAGGGCAAACTATTAACCTAACAAAGACAGGCCATTATCAGTGACTCCTCCCTGTAGGCGGGACTCTCACTACTCAGAGTAGCATATAAGCCAGCGTTCCCAGACCAGCTCTCTGATTGACAATGACTTCTGGATAGAAGCCGAAACGTCTCGATCTTCAAACAGCATCCAGATGACAACCCCTGAAACCTTTTTTGAAACCTTGGTTGAATAATTATATTTAAAGTAAATATAAAAAATAAAAAATATAAACATATGTTGACTAGTTCACTTTGGTGCATATTGGGATGGTCTGAAAGTCTTTCCACTAGGCCCACTTAAGTGATCCAAGGCGGTCTGCTGCTCTTTTGGGCTTCATTTCCGCTTCAGCTACGGAAGAGCCCCACACAATTGGATTAGAAAGAACGCAGGCTCAGGTGAACAAAACTGCAAAAAGAAGATGTAAACAGAAAAGAACAATTTCTCATCAAACGCTGACTTGACCATGTGATATATTAGTGTATTTCTACTGACTAACTTACTGTATGTGTTGAACCCACATGCTTAGCAAATCTAGCACATGTTAGCTTCATCGCGTCAAGACTAAAAATATTATATTTTCAGTGCAGTCCAGCGCCACTCGAAACACCTTTGAACATGAGTTATGTTTGGGTGATGCCGGTTGCTCACGTAGCAGACCTCTGCCTCTGGAAACACAGTACAGCGTAAAAGGAACCATTCCAAAGCACTCTAAAGTGAACCAGTCTTGGGGATCAGGGCCAGTCAAAACAAGAGTCTGGGAGATGTGGAAGGGACATGGTGACGAGCAAGTCCTTACTTATTATACTCAATTACTGATGTTCTTCTGATTCTTTGTTGTCTTCTGCAGAGAAGGAGTGCCTGTCCACGTGTGTGCAGAACATGCAGCAGTCCGATGACCTGTCCCCGGTGGAGATTGTGGAGATGTTTGCAGGCCTCTCCTGCTTCCTCAAAGACTCCAGTGATGTATCCCAGACTCTGCTGGATGATTTCCGCATGTGCCAGGGCTACACCTTCCTGTGCGACCTGCTGCTCAGGTGAGGCTCCTGCACACAAAGCCAGGCTTCTGTCACCACGCTTGTCGCTAACACCACTGTCTCTGTCCCCAGGCTGGAGCAGGCCAAGGAGGACGAGTGTAAGGACGCTCTGAAGGATCTGGTCAACCTGGTGACCTGCCTTTGCACATATGGAGTGAGCGAGCTGAAGCCTGCTGGGTTGACCACTGGAGCGCCCTTCCTGCTACCTGGCTTTGTCCTGCCACAGCCCTCGGGCAAAGGTGCAGTGTTCATGAGGGTGGAGCAGGGGTCTAGTGTCAGAGTTTGGGATTTAAACTGTGATAAACATCTCTCTGATTCAGCCATGTGCCAATTTTACCCCGTCACAGTAAGATGGCTTTTAAGGGATGCTGATAGTTGCTGTGTGCTTGGTGTGCACTGGACTGTTAATAGAGCTCTTCACATGTAATGACTCTTGACTTGTTATTGCCTTTCACTTTTGGTCCTCCTTTCCACAGGATCAGATTTTTCAGAGGGCCTTGCATCTGGGCTGGATATGTGCCATCATTTTGACACAATTCCATGTCACACAAAATATCCACAAAAATATCTGTTTGATAAAAATAACTACTGCTGGATTAATAAAAGACAAAAGGCATTACCAAAATTGTTTTGCAAAATTACCAATCCAGTACTGAACCATATTTAAACTAGGACTAGATGCTAACTCAGAATCAAACCAGGTCTAAACAAGGACCAAACCAGTTCTAAACTAGTATCAACCCAGAATGAAATCAGTAAACTAAAGAAAATGTATTTTATTAATATTTGGCAAATGGGTCACGGGCCGGATCAAATCATTTGGTGGACCTGATCTGGCACCCGGGCCGCAAGTTGAATAGCCCTGGAATAGTGTATCTGCTACAACAGCAGGCTGTGAAAAGGCATGTCAACACAGGTCATATGCTGTGTGCATATTCTCTTAGTAGTTTCTTTAATATATCTTCCTTGTGCTGCAGGCCACTCGGTGCGGAATATGCAGGCCTTCTCTGTATTGCAAAATGCGTTCCTCCGCGCTAAGAGCAGCCGCCTGGCCTGCATGCTGCTCGACGCCATCGGAAACATCTACGCAGCCGAGCCATCCAACTACTTCATCCTGGAGTCGCAGCACACGCTGTCACAGCTGGCAGAGCGTGTGGCCAAGCTGCCCGAGGCACAGGCCAAGTACTTTGAACTGCTGGAGTTTGTGGTGTTCAGCCTGAACTATGTCCCATGTAAGGAGCTGTTCAGCGTCAGTGTGCTGCTGAAGTCCAGCTCGTCTCACTCGTGCAGCGTAACGGCCGTGCGCACTTTGCTCAAACTGGCTCGGCATGACCCGGTGTTCAGTGATGTGCTCCGGGAGGTGGGGCTGCTCGAGGTGCTCGTCAACTTGCTGCACAAGTATGCCGCCCTGCTGAAGGAGCCCGGCGCTCAGCCCCCACACAGCCACGAGCAGGGTAAGTGTCTGGCATTGACAGTTTTGTCTGAGAGCAGCAGTAATGCGGCTCTTTTGGTTACAGCGGACGGTAAGAGACCGGACGTGCTGGAGGAGCAGAAGCAGCTGGCCTGGCTCGTCATGGAGACTCTGACCGTGTTACTCCAGGGCTCCAACACCAACGCAGGTTCCTCTCTCACCTCAGAGTACCTCTGACTATCACCATTTTGTGCTAAACTGTTTCTGTGTCCACAGCTTTGTTCCGAGAGTTTGGTGGTGCGCGGTGTGTCCACAACATAGTGAAGTACCGACAGTGCAGGGAGCACGCTCTGCTCATCATCCAGCAGCTGGTTTTGTCCCCCAGCGGAGACGACGACATGGGCACTTTGCTGGGGCTCATGCACTCCGCCCCGTCCAGCGAACTGCAGCTCAAGACAGACATCCTGCGGGTACTCCACTGACATGTTTATAGGCGCCAGTATCGATACTCGTTTGAGTTAATCATGTATTGTCCTGCAAATAAAGCCTCAGTGATGAGAAAATTCCTGTTTTCATGTACCCCCTATCCCCCCAACTTCCCTGTGCGTGATTATTTGAGAAATGAAGACCCCGAGTGAAACATGTAGGGTTCTAAAATGTCACATAGGAAAAAAAATAAAATAAAAAATGCTTTTTTCTGTGTTGATATGCCACTTATGAGCGGCCTGACCTTCTCTGTGCTGTTGTAGGCACTGCTGCTGGTGCTACGCGAGAGCCACCGCACCCGCACCGTGTTCCGGAAGGTGGGGGGCTTTGTGTACGTCACCTCTCTGCTGGTGGCAATGGAGCGCTGCCTGTGCCAGCCGCCATGCCACGGCTGGGAGCGTGCCAATCAGAACCAAGTGTTTGAGCTTCTGCATACGGTCTTCTGCACGCTCACCGCCGCCATGCGCTATGAGCCCGCCAACTCCCACTTCTTCAGGACCGAGATTCAGTACGAGAAGCTGGCTGACGCTGTCAGGTACAGAGTTATGTATGAGATATCAGATATGCACACTGGTAGAAAGTAACAAAGTAAAACGTAAAAGTACTTTACTTCAGTCAACTTTATTTCATGTGCATATGACAGGTTGGACTACACATTTTTTTCCCAGTTTGACAATTTTGTTAAAGTTTATAATGTTCCTTCCTGGTTCGACATGGGCAAGCAGATGTGACATAAGTAGAGGTAATTCCATATAAATGACACATTATTGTCATTATTATTATGATTTGACAAATAATAATACCTGATAACACCTTTATTTTGTTAAATTATTGTTTTAACTAGGGGTGTGCCGAAATATTGAAATATTTATATAATGTGATACTATATTGCATCGATATCGTGGTTTGCTTTATCGATTTTGGTGTAATTTACCAGATTATTTTGTGACAGCACCACCATTTTGTTGGTTGTTCAGAGAAAGGAAACTTGTTTATGCAAAACATTTGACATTATCACGCTTGGCTATTGAAATTGGACCACTGCACCACTCTTGAACATAGAGGAGCTTCCCAGTATTTCTGTTTTATGATTTCTGTTTTGAAATCACAAAAACATTTGAAGATACCGGCAGAAATTGTGTTTTCCAAGTTGTTTTTGTTAAATCTTGAAAGTTTTCCAGCTGCCATTTTTCTCCAGTACATACCACACAAGTAATAATTTAAGTCATATTAATCTGATTTAAATCTACTGTCATATGCTCCAGGCTCCTGGGCTGTTTTTCAGACGTGAAGAAGCTGGGGGCCACTGGGGTGTTCCCGTCCAATGCCCAACCCTTCCAGAGGCTGCTGGAGGAGGAACTAGGGCCCACGGGGGGCGGAGACAGCGTGTGCCCCACCCTCAAACACTGCAGCAGGCTTTTCATTTACCTCTACAAGATGGCCACAGACTCCTTCGACAGGTGACTCACATTTACTACACACTTCTGCGGTTTCACACCCTTGTTTTAGCTTATATAGAGCTGACGTGCACAGAGGGCCAATCCTCCAAATAGGTGCTCCTTACTGGTCAGCCCTGAATGAGGAATAAGAGACTTTTTACTCATGGCAGACTTTCACTGTTGCATCTCAGACATGCATTCATCTTATCATGTTAGAGACTGACAGAGGAAGTAAATATACAACTGTTACATAAGCCATTTGATGTAACGGTTCTGTTAAACATATCATATTTTCTTTATAACGTAAACCAGTCATTAATTAATTAATTAATCACTGTAAATATAATATTTTGGGTCTTGATGTGAGTCCTGTGTGGTGATAAACCGGAAACAGCTGATGCTAGCTTTGTTTTGCTTGGCATGTTTGTGCAAGCTAGCCCTAGAAATACCTCCAAGATCTTCATCTGAGTTTGTGTTCTCTATTATCCAATAATCTTGCTCGCTCTGGGAGCCAAAATCGAGCTACAACGCTTTGGGAGCTTCTCAGAGTCCTCTTTGGATCACTTTAATAGACCGCTACGTCTCACTTAAAGGTCCCATATTCTGCTCTTTTCCCCTTCACACAGTCTATTCTAAGGGCTTTGTTGATAAAATTTTGCGTTGTGTAATATCCATAACATAACAGTTTCCAAAAAACACCCATTTCTTGGACTGGCCCCCCTCCTTGCAAAAGCAAACGGCTCACTCTGAGATCTGACCCCCCCGAACAGAGAGCAGGCTGCCTCTCCCGCCCAACCCGCGCGGCTCCCCCGCCCAACTCGCGACAAAGCCTAGAGCGGAGATGGTGCATGCGCCGTGTGCTCCGGTAAACAGCGATACACAAACACTGAATAAACCTTTTATCCGTCCTGACGGTGCGTCGTGCTGAGTCCTACGTCCTGGATCTGACCTGGAGTTTGACGTGCTCCAGGGCCTCGACGACGGACGTTGCCGTTTGGTAAATAACAAGCTAACTCTTCTATCTGTCGTATCCATCGTGTAATTACTGTGTAGCATTAGCATTAGCTGTTTTTATTCTTGCGGCTGCGTGCTTCCTGGAGGCGTGGCTTAAACACCGCGTCATCCTGGTGAAGCCGCGTCATCCTGGTGAGGAGCCCCCGTCTGCTGCTCAGCCGAGGGGGACGGAAAAGACAGTTCTCTAGCGAAAGCATGAGGGAATCAATCAAAAAACCACTTTGGGCACAACATACGAGGCCCAAATAGCACTGGAGGAAGGTTAACACCTCTGAAAAGTCGATTTTGCATGTTATGGGACCTTTAAGACCGCGGAGACACTTTCGAACTGTCTTGATCCACTCCAGAGTGAACCAGTCAAACCGTTGCTACAGACCTGTGTTGACAAGCTGGGGATTTTAAAGGTGGGTTCCATACTGCTGTCAAAAAAGCGTTTTAGACAATAATAATCTGGACATACAATCTACTAGAGGTGCTGTTTCACTACCATCTGCCTTTGTTCGAGTGTTCTGCTGTGTTCAGCGGTCAACTGCACGTGGGACCGCTTTCGCCTGCTCTTTTCCTCCTTCTGCGCTAGCTGTCCACATGGTGCGTCCAATGAATCTCACATCACTTGCCTCCTCAACTCCTTGATCTTAGCCTCTCACACCAGGCAAGCGGATAACTGGCCTAGTCCAATTTTAAACAGATTTTTTCAAAATCCATGTAAACCATGAAATTACGATTGAGGTGTCAAGTGAATTCACATCTGTCTGTTTCTTCATTGGTGCAGTTGAAACCTCTCCTAGTCTGCTCCTTGGGTGAGCAGACTGCACTGTTACATGCAGCAGGAACACCAATACACACACACACACACACACACACACACACACACACACACACTTCGACACATTCAGATTCAAATTCAGATCCACATTTCAAATGGCCCTGATTGTCCAGACCAGTTCTCTTTAGAGCAGTGCGTCTCAAAAACTTTTTCCGGTATACCCCCTTAGGAGATAAAAATGAATCTATGCCCCCCCATTGCCTCAACAAATTAATGAAATGGCCTATGATTAAAAAAAAAAATAATAATATATATATATATAAAATGCAAATATAAACGTCTAGCCTGAAATAATTTTTATAATTAATTTAATTAATCCGGGAGGCGGCCCCGGGGTAGACCCAGGACACGCTGGAGGGACTATGTCTCTCGGCTGGCCTGGGAACGCCTCGGGATCCCCCCGGAGGAGCTGGAGGAAGTGTCTGGGGTGTAGGAAGTCTGGGAGTCCCTGCTTAGACTGCTGCCCCCGCGATCCGGCCCCGGATAAGCAGAAGAAGATGGATGGATGGATGGAATTTAATTAATGACATAAGGGGTAGAGTCAGGCTGTCGCTCCTCGGCTGCTCTCTCGTATTTAGAGATTAACCCCCACATTTCCCTGTCCGTGTGTCAATAAACAGGTTTTGACAAGATCAAGTCAGTGTTGGTTGAGAATTATATATTTTTTGTTTGTATCTACTTTTTGGCAGCACTCTCATGTCCAATCATCCAGACTGCTCTGGGTGCCAGTACCTCACATTGCCCACTTTGGATCGCTTAAATGGACTGGTATGGTACTCTGAACATGGTGAATACACTTTGGGACCGTCCCAGTCCAAACCAAAGTGAACCAGTCCAAACGTGGCCATGTGTTTTGAAAAAACGGTTTCAGTTGGACTAGACCGGTTATTTCCTTTTCCAGACACGCATGTAAATGTAGTGATTCAGCCTGTCACTAACCTCTTTGCTCTTTTCTTCCTCTGCTCTGTGTTGCCCTGTCTGCATTGGGTTTGTGTGCGTGCGTTCATGTGTGTGTGCTGCCCCCTGGTGCCGTAGTCGCACAGAGCAGCTCCCTCCCTGTCTGAGTCAGGAGACATCGCTGCCCTCGCCCTGGGGCACCCCCGCACTCACAAGGAAGAGGTACTGCTTCGGCCGGGTGTGCACCGTCATTTACTCATACAACCATGCCCACAAGTGCCATCTTCATTTCATTTAGTAGACTGTAGGGCTTACAACTAACAGTTATTTTACTGGTCGACTAATCAAACGATTATCTATTCATTGTACATTAAGACTTGTTAAATACATCCTCAACCAAATAAAGGTTGAAGTATGGAGACGGAAGGCTTCTTGATATAGAATTTTTACAAACAAAGAGTGCAGTTGAGGAAAATCAGAAATAGTTTATTCTTTTGTGACATTTTGATTTAAAGGACACATATTATACTATCATACTGTTTAGAAACTCCTCTGCTTCTCCGATTAATGTAATGTGACATCATAGGTAGAGCTCCAAGATCTTCTGTGTTGCATTTTTCCTCCAAATCACAATAATTACAACTGCACGCTTACAATAGCATGTCGGGGCACTAGCTTGTGTTTATGTTCCCTATGTAATTTCCTCTGCAACCAGTAGAAGGAGTGCTAACTCACGTGGGAAACCCCTGACTGATGTCATGTGTGTATTTTGTAGTTTTTTATGTTCTAAAACATGAGATTCCAATGCAGGATGGAGAAATACAAACAATTCAGAAAATGTGTCCTTTAATAATGCCACTGTTTTTGTTATGTGTTTTAGAGTCTGTATAGTCCAAATATCAGTTACCATTAACAAAATACGACTATGTTTTTTCAGTCGACTAGTCATGATTAGTTGGTTAATAGTTGCAACCCTAATAGACTGAGTTTGTGCCTTTGAATCAAGCATGTCTCATATTAAACCGTGGTCATCTACTCCATCAGTTCATGTATTCTAAATTAGGAAAGGTTCATGATTGAGGATTGGATCTACAAACCCGTTCTTAATCTTGTGTCTTTTATCAGTTAAGGGTTGACATGAAATTTTTATACCCATAGACATTGTGTTACTTTGCATTTGCATTGAAAGACAAGACACTGCAGGTAAACAGGGAAAAAATAAAATATCTTCAGGTTTAGATTGGTGAAACACAAATTTAAAAAAAACATTTAAAAAGTAAAAAAGGATTTTGCCTGTAGTGTCTCACCTAAACAAGTATCAATACTGAAAAAAAGCCTTTTCTGAACACTTGAACTTTCAGAACTAATATATTTATATATAACAACATGCAAATATTAAAGAAACTACTAGTACACTGTGTTTAAAATGACTCTTAATTGTCTAAAAAAAATCTTAAACTGTAAATCTCATTGAACCATAGAATGATAACCTTTCCTTCCTCTCAATTTCAAACCAAATGGTAATAAGAATGCTGTGCTGTGTCACACGAATGTAACATATGGGCCCTTTAAAATGCTCTGTCATAAGGAAGTTCAAAATTCCAGAAAGTTAATACATTCCAAAACTGAGGCAACTGGAGGTAAAGGCTAACTGACATCTGATCTAAATGCTTATTGTTTTAAGTAAGAAGCAACAAGAAATGTCTCTTTGTGTTTATGTTACAAAGAATGGAAAAAATATATGTTTCTAACCTTATACTTGTATTTGAGCTTCACAAATAGTATAATTTGTTGTAAAGTATGTACTATTTATGTAGATAAAATTAAAAACTATTGTATTTCTGTAAGTATTTGCCCAATAAAACCTAAAATTCAAGATTTTACCATCATCAAAAATGCCAATTAAAACAAAATAGGATGTTAAATGTGTTTAAAGCAGCATGTGGCTCAGCTTTTACGGTGACACAACCACTTGGATTTTTCATATTTTGTGATATTCTGAGTTTAATCCCAGTTTTACCATTGGAATTACTCTTCACTTTCACTCCTTCCTGGATTTTAGAATGTTGTCATGCAACATAAGGTAATGTTTACCTTACTGCAATGTTTCCCATAAATTCAGCTTAAACTATGGTGGCACAGAGTTCTTTTTTTATTATATTATTGGTCAGCTTGATTATCGACTTTGGAGGAGAAAATGAACCATTCATCTCTTTTCATGGGAAAACTGCATAATATGATCGTTATATGGCAGTCATTTATTTCCTACATGTTAGCCAACATGACCAAGCATTTGAGGGTACTGTGTGCTGTACATCTCATTGTTGGATTGAAGGTGTGGCACTGAGGGCTGAGCTGCAAAACTAAAAACAGAAAGTTCGGGAAAACATCACCAACATACCTGTTATTATTGGTTTCTGCGAGACACTACTGGTGAATAGGAATACATCTTACATTTATTACTGTAAACTACAGAAGAAGTTTCAAATTGATATATCTAATTGTAAGAAAAAAATTGCCTCAAGGTTTGTTTTCATCCAGTAATGTTTTAATATAAAAATAAGACATTTCTTTGGAGTTAAAACTTTGATAATTCAGGCTTGGAATTAGTTATCAACAAATCCATCAGAATCTTGTTCAGTCCAAGATTGTAAAGTTTGTTGTGTGGAGAAGCTTCTTAAGGGTTGATCTTTATGTTTCTGTGAAAGAAAAATACATGAATGAATTTACAATGGCATATATAAATCTATAGATGCAAGTTAATTAAATTAAATAATAAAACATCTTTAGGTGCTGTTGCAGTTTTGTGTTTTCTTAATGGAATAGAGAGAGCAAACTGACAAAAGAAAAATAGTTTTGCCTTTCATCGCTCGCCTTAAATAATTGTTTGATTTGAACTGAATCCAATACCTGGAGACAGAAGTTGCTGAAATATTCTGAAGAGTCTTACACGCAGTGCCTTTCATAAAAGCCGTGGTCAGACTGTTCAGTACAGCAGAGTGTGTTTTGTTTCAGGTTTGGGTGCTACGGCTCCTCTGCTCCGGTTAAAGCCCTGACTGAGCTGAAGCTGCACCTGTCCGCCTCGCCAGCGCCCTCTTCCTACTCATCTCTCTCTGACATGGTGGTCATCCATCCAGGGGCAGTCCTGGCCATGCTGGACCTGCTGCCATCTGTGAGCTCGGATAGTCAGCCTGAGGTGAGGGTCCTGACAACAAAACTCTACTGGTGTTTGCATATGTGCTGATATTTTAGCTTGGAGTAGAGCTCTTAAAGGACACATATTATGCAAAACAGACTCTCACGTCCATATTTTCCAAATTTCTGACATCATATTTGAGATATTTGGAGCTGTTTTTAAGTCCAAAAGATCGCCAGACTCCTTCTGAGCATTTCTGCCTCAAATCACGTCCCTTATGATGGCATGCTTACATTTGCAGTTTATCTTCCCTTTGTAATTTCCTCTGCAGCCAGTAGATGGAGCTCTAACTTGTTTCCTGATGTGAGAAATGCCTGACTGATACGGTATAAAGTAATTTGTCCAATTTGTTTAAGTTCTAAAACACGAGATGCCAAAGAGACATTTAAAGGACAAAAACAACACCTCTGCAAACTCGGCCAGAATACAGACATGGTTAAACGCACAGGGATTTTAAGATGTAAAGTACAAAATATTGTCTACTAATTATAAATGACTATAGGGTGTGTAAATTTCAGTTAGGTTTTGCCATGGACCCTGCCTGGACGACTGAGGGATGACACAGACTACATTGTGACACTGTTCTTCACTGTGCAGCATGCCCTGGACCTGCAGTTGGCGGTGGCGAACGTCCTGCAACAGCTGGTGAACTCTGACAGGAACCAGCAGATTCTGTGTGAGGCCTGTGTGCACCAGAAGCTGCTCCAGCGCTGCAGCCTGGCACTGGGCGATGAGGAGCACCCGTTGCACCCACCGCTGCAGAGGATGTTTGAGAGGCTGGCCTCTCAGGCCCTGCTGCCCACCCCCCTGAGGTACTCCTCTGCCCCACACACTCTTCCTGCCGCAGTGGCACAGTGTTTGGCAGTAGATCACGATGAACACTTCAGTCAGGTTTGAAATGGCTCTGGCAAGTAGTTTAGAGCGCTTTGAATTATACTTTTTAAGCATCTGATCTCAGCAATTCACATTCACATTACTAAAGACGTTTAGTAATGCCAAGTTTGTGAGATGTGGCTAAAGCTGGAGTAAAGAGGAAACTACTTTCTACTTCTACACCACGTTTTAACCTCTCTTTATGCAATCCATTTGGCTAATGTTAGATGCTTTATGACCTGGAAATATAATATTTTGGGCCTTTTTTTAAATCCAATAAAAACTGCACTGAAGAGTCTCAAAAGCCAAAAATGACCCAGATCGATTTGGAAGCTACTCCCCAACAGGGTCCACTTTGGTTCACTTTGAATCACTTAAATACACCACGGTTCACTTCAGAGAGTGGAGACCGCACCGATTCGCTCCAAAGCGAACCACTGGGAACATGTCATTATTTACTGGAATGGTGCTGTTATGGAAAACATTTCATTCCTCATGTTGTCGCTTTGCATTGAATCGATACCATTCCCTCCTTCACATTCATTCAGCCTTCCTTTGTGTTGCACAGGGAGTTCCTGCGACTGGGCGACCCTTTGAACTGTGGCGCCTGGGACAAGAAACAGCTGAAGCAATACCGTGTGCACAAGCCCAGCTCTCTCAGCTATGACCCAGACATGAGGAGTAAGTGTCTTGCGACTGCACACAAGAGCAAGAACTCATGATCTCTGTCCCAAAACCTTCCTTTTCACAGACAAAGATGACAAAAGCACTCATTGTTTATCCATTAATGACATGTCATGCTTGTCATTTGTAAATGACTTACTCTCTCTTTCAGCCATTTCAGAGAAAAAATCTTATTAATATTAGTTTATAGATTGGAAACCGACTGGATCTGATAAAAAATCTCTTTCAGCCTTCTGATCCCGTTAAACAGACTGATGCAATGATTCAGTCCTGATAACCTAACACAGTGGTTCTTAAACTTTTTCAGTCGCGACCCCGAAAATAAAAAGTTCACATTCCCAACCCCCAAACACAAAAAATAGGCAACATGCAAAGTGATAAATTAGCCTTATATCTAGTGTTGGATTTTATTTTGAGATAATATAGACCTAGAAAAATGACTTTAATTGGCCAACAAATAGGAATCTATATTTACCACTGCATTTGAAGGGTGTCAAGCCTTGTTTAAGACTATTGTATACATTTGTATACAATTGTCCCCCGGAAATCATTTCGCGACCCCCATTGGGGTCCCGACCCCTAGTTTGAGATCCACTGACACATGCACACCAGGAAAACTGGATAACTGGCCTTGTCCAATTTAAACTGATTCTTCCAACAGGTGTTTTGATTGACACACGTGTAGAGGTGCATGTCCATCTATCTATTAATTAGACCAGCAGATATGACGAACGCTTATCTATGCATGTACTGTATGTCTGATACAGTTACTGATTTTAATTAACAATTTTAGTTACAAAGTGCTAATGCTAAATTACTAGACGTCCCTAAACATCTCTCAGCATCTAATCGGTCCTTCGACCTGCTCTAGGCTGGAACAAGAGTGGGTCGTTTGGGCCAAAAACAAAGTGAGTTTGGTTGTTTAGCGCTCTTATAGCTCTCTGTGCATGGACAGTGAATTAGCTGAGCACACACTGGGGTTCTGCACTTCTCAGGGCTTGTGTCATGTGCTCTGTTCCTCATCAGTTTAAGTTTGCAAAGACACACTTCTGTCCAGGTGAGCTCCTTACATGCCTCTTAACCCTGCCTACTGACCCCTGACCCCTGTGCTCTGTCCCCTGTGATCTACAGGCAGCATGACCCTGTCCATGGATGGCTTTGGCCCCGACAGTGTCTTCACCACTCCGGCTGAGGACAACGGCCAGTACCGCATCAGCCGCAGTCTGGTGCGCTCAGCAGAGGGCAGCACTGTGCCTCTCACCAGGGTCAAGTGTCTGGTCTCCATGACGACGCCCCACGACATCCGACTGCACGGCTCCGCAGTCACTCCCCCGTTTGTAGAGTTTGACACGTCGCTTGAAGGCTTTGGGTAAGTGCTGCGGTTACTTAGTGACATGCATAATCACAAGATTCTCTCTCCTGCTCCTGCTCAAACTCTTAAACTTTCTGCCCGGATGCCAAATAGAGGTGGGCAATATATCGAAAAAGAAGAATGTCAACCATACCTCTTTTTATTCAGAAAGAGTCCCCCTGACCAGTGGAGTGCCTCAGGGCTCGATTCTCAACCCACTGTTGTTTTCTTTATATATGTTGCCTCTGGGATCAGAATTTAAGAAATATAATGTGTCCTTCCATTGTTTTGCCGATGATGTGCAAATATATTTGCCTCTTAATACACAATCAGACTCTGTTGGAGCACTTTGTAAATGCTGGATGCCCCTGAATTGTTTTAATCTGAATGACAAAGTCTGAAATTGTAGTGATTGCCCTTATTTCAGAGCTGTTTTAAGTTTTCATCTTATTGTTCTCTTGTTGTGAAAAATCTTGGTGTATTTCTCAGTAAAAACGTTAAGCTTGTCGAACAGTTCAGTTCAGTGCTGAAAATTTTTTTTTCCAACTTAGAAAAGCAAAGTCAAGTCCTATTTTCCCCCTAACCAGATGGAAAAAGTCGTTCAAGCATTGATAACATCACGCTTGGACTATTGTAACTCACAGTACTTTGGCCTTGACCAGTCTTCAGTGCAGACTACAGCTGGTCCAAAATGCAGCAGCGCGCTTGCTCAGCGGGACGAGACGCAGAGACCTCATTACCCCTGTGCTGTCCTCGCTCCACTGGTTACCTGTTGTATCCAGGATCCAGTTTAAGATTTTACTGTTTGTTTCTAAACAATCTAGTACCTTCTTACTTGACTAAGATGCTTGTTATGCACGCTCCGGGCAGAGCACTGAGGTCGTTTGACCAACTGCTCCTGGACTGTCCCAGGTCCAGACTAAAATCTAGAGGAGACAGAGCTTTTTCCGTTGCTGGTCCTAAACTGTGGAACTCTCTTCCCCTGAACATTAGAGCTGCTACTTCTGTTCAGAGTATCAAATCGTTGCTGAAAACTCATCTTTTTGCACTGGCTTTAATTCAAGCTGAGCTGGACATTTTTATTATAGCTACATTGTGTTTTGTTGTTTTGTTTTGTCTTTTCTGTATGAAATCTTCAGTTTTGTGTTGTTGGACTTGTGCTAAAATGTGCTATATAAATAAATTTGGCCTTGACCTTGACCTTAGGACCAAACCAGGTATCCACCAAGGACTAATACAGGACTAATCCAGGGACAACACCAAGACTAAAACAGGATAGGACATAATATTGTCTGAATATCATTATTGGAATACTTCAAAAAAGTACAGAGATACTCATTTTTGTACATATCGCCCACCCCTAACGTCAGATTGAACATTGAATGGATGTTCGTAGAAAGGGTTTCAGGGGTTGTCATCCGGACGCTGTTTGAAGATCGAGACGTTTCAACTTTTATCCAAAAGTCATTGTCAATCAGAGAGCTGGTCTGGGAACTCGGGCTTATATGCTACTCTAAGTAGTGAGAGCCCTGCCCCCAGGGAGGAGTCACTGAACACCTGTCTTCGTTTGGAAAATTGTTTGTTTGTCACCTGGGACTCAGGTCTTCTGAGTGACAGATGAAACTCATTAGGGATGGACCACACCTGGACGAATGAGGGTTTACATCGATTGAATGGATGGTGAACCCAGTCCTCATATTAAAGAATGTAACATTTTTATTTCATGACTACTTGTAACTTGTAAAAGAGGATGTTTAGAGTCACTAGAAACACCAAAAATCTCAATTTAAAATTAGTTAGCCTTTATCTCAGATAATAGTAAAAGGCTTACACACTCATCAGTGACTATAAAAAAATGATAATTACCTAATCGTTAACTGAACTATACGTATAGTTCAGTTAACATTGTGTGTTAACGTATACGTCTATGTCAAAACACACGTCAATAAAGACTGTGACATTAATACATTTTTAGTAGTAAGAAAAGTAAGTAAGAAAAGAATAGATTATTGCTAATTTTCATCAATAATACACTTTATTCATAAATATTCTCTATCTAGAAGCCTTCAGTCACCTCATGTCAACCTTTATTAGGCTGATAATGTCTTTAAAAAGTGTAAATATACAGTAGGAATAATCGTTTGACTAATCAACTAATCAGAAAAAATAATCACTGACTAGTCTACTATTAAAATAGTCGTTAGTGACAACCCTAACCTGGAGTCTTGCAGATCTTCAGTTGTTAAGTGATTGATAGCATGAGCATCAAACACCGCTTACTATTTTATATGTCTACGGGGTCACTTTGAAACACACACATACAGAACCATGTGGAGTGTCATACGTGTGTTCCTGTGTCCTGCAGCTGCCTGTTCCTACCCAGTCTGGCCCCCCACAACGCGCCCCCCCACACCACCAGCGGCTCGGCTGTGAGCGACGGGGCAGTGCTCAGTGGCATCGGCACAGGTCAGTAAGAAGCTTCACCATTCTGTGTACAGGTATGGTAAAGAACATTCATATTAGGGATTAATAGCTCTGTTGTGGTTAGATGTGAGTCCAAAAAGTGACCAAAGGTTGTTTAACAATATGCTTGAGTATGTTCCCTTTGCGCTGTATGAACCTTTTTCAGTTCCTAGTATTTTTTTTTTTGTTCCAGTCCCCAATTAATGTGCTTTTACATAGAGTAGGAACTACGATCCAGGCCCGTCACTTTGGGGACTTCTCTTGTTCCTGCTCAGGCGCAGACACTTTCTGTCAGGCCAGGGAAATTTTTGTAACATCAGTACATTTACAACATTTACCTTTTTTGGAAATATGTTTCATTAATTCTCAGACATGGACAAACATTTTTGATCCACAACATAAACTACTTTGAGACAGTAGCCCAAAAGTAGTGAGTAAGTAGTAACTAAAATTATGCGTAACAATGACAATAAAACTGTTTTATTGTTAGTTCAATTGTTTGTTGGGGTTTTTTGTGCATTGCAGTTCTATGTGTAGGTTTATGTGTAGGAGTAGAATAAAGTAAGAAAAAATGCTTTTGTTTTCCTCACTTAATAGAGTGTAAAAGGTTGTTCCTCTGACTAAAAGGGTCTTAGTTCTTGGCTCCTGACACAGTCGTCAAATCTGGCTTTTATCACTTAAGACTTATAAGTCAAACCTTTTTTATCTTTTAAATGCTTTGAACAAGTCGAGCACTCTTTTATCTCATATACTGCAATGCACTTTTTTTCTGGCATAAGCCACCACACACTTTCCCACTTACAGTTGGTCCAACATTCTGCAGCACGCCTTTTAACTGGAATCAGAAAACAAGAGCACATTTTAGAGTGGATGTTCTGATTTTATTGTTTTTAAAGCTTTGAATGAACTGACCCTACATTACATCTCAGACCTCATCTAAATGTTCACCCCCGCACATGCTCTGAGGTCCATGAGCCAGCTCCAGCTCATGGTGCCTAAGACCAGACTTAAAACCAGGGGGACAGGGCCTTCTCTGTGGTTGGCCCCAAACTCTGGAACATCGGAACGGCCCCCACAGTGGAGTGTTTTAAAGGACACATATTCTGCTTCAGTGACTTTTTTGAGCTTTTAACCATGTTCTAACAATGTTCCGTCATCCAAAACCTGAAGTTGCATTGAGGAATTGAGGAATGCTAGTTGGAAAATCCCCTCCCCTCCGATCATCAAAAACACTTCCTGCTGAACTCGTTTGGTCTGGGATGTTTGTACATCACTTATCCGAGAATCTTTTAAGTCCTTAAATCATCGTCAGACTCATTCTGAGCATTTCTTCCATTCACTGCTTGTATAGCTTGATAATAGCGTGTCGCACATTCTCTTAAAGAGATAACATAACTAAATTGTGTATAGAGCTAGGCAGCATCTAGTGGCTGGATGCACTCAGTAAGCATCATTGGAGACAGCTGAGAAAAACTTTATTTAATTTATTATTTCATAATAAACTTTTATTTTTGTTTCAAATCTTAAAGGCTTAGATTAGATAGAGGCTTAGATAGATTTTATTAGTTTGACTGTTTTTAGGAGTATCAAATTAGTTATTACACATTTTTTTGTGGTTTGATGTTTTATGTCTGTGCACTTACTTTTGAAACTGTTCTGTTATAAATTGTGCTATATAAATAAAATGTACTTGGATTTGGTACTGTTATGTGCGAAATTAATTGAGATTAATCCTTTATGGAAATCCACTAGAACATGAGAGCTGCTAGTCCTTGTACCTAGCTGTAAAAGCCTAACCCGTCGCTTGTGTGTGTGCAGGAGAGCGCCTGTTCCCTCCTCCCTCTGGCCTGACTTACTCCAGCTGGTTCTGTGTGGAGCGTTTCAGCACGGCCCCCCAGGCTCATCCTTTGAGGCTTCTGACGCTGGTGCGGAGGGCCAGTTCTTCAGAGCAGCACTACGTGTGTCTGTCTGTGGTGCTATCGGCAAAAGACCACTGCATCTCTGTGTCCACCAAAGAGGAGCTGCTACACACTTACTGTAAGCTCACACTCTTGAAGGCGCTGAACCAGATTTTTCCCTCATCAAAAATATAGCTGTAACGGTATTCACTCTTGTTTGATGAACCTTGTTTAGTAAGTTCTCTCCCTCTGGGCTTCAGAAAAAACTCCAGTCTGTATTTTCCACATTTGTAAAGATAGATTCAAGATCTTCGACAGCGATCTTCAAGATCGCTGTCCATAAACCATCACCAGTGTTCTGAGCACTGCTTATCGTAGTCATAATCTTTGTAATTACTAATGCTGCTCTCTGTTTCAGCCGCTGAAGAGTCCAGCGATGAGTCGTCCTTCTACGAGCTGCTGCCCTGCTGTGCCCGCTTCCGCTGCTCCGAGCTCATCATGGAAGGACAGTGGCACCACCTGCTGTTGGTCATGAGTAAGGGCATGCTGAAGAACAGCATGGCGACGCTCTACCTAGATGGGCAGCTCATCAACACTGTCAAGGTACACTTTTCCTACGCTAGTCCTGTATATTTTAACTCTATTCTTTTGTTATGAAGCACTTCTTGAATTCATTGTCTGTGAAAGGTGCTAAATAAAAAAAAATTAAAAACTTTGCTTGCTTGCTGTATTTACATTGCTGGCTATTTTAAACGTTTCTGCTGACATTAGTTATTTCTTTTGTTTAGCTACACTACATCCACAGTGGGCCAGGTGGCTCTGGCTCCACCAACCCCCCTGTGGTGAGCACCGTGTATGCCTACATTGGAACACCGCCCGCCCAGAGACAGGTGTCCAGCCTGGTGTGGCGCCTGGGCCCCAGCCACTTCTTGGAGGAGGTCCTTCCCGCCTCCACTGTCACCACCATCTACGAACTGGGACCCAACTTTGTGGGCAGCTTCCAGGCAGTCTACCCTCCATGTAAGGTTCCTCGTCGCTCCTCGTGGCTCCTCGTGGCTTGGAGCGTGTAGCACTGACTGCCGGTGTGTTTCCAGGTAAAGAGTGGAAGAGCGACATGCCTCCTGTGTCTCCTGTTGTGCTAGTCCCAGAGGAGAAGATCTCCTTCAGCCTGTATGCACACTCGGTCTCCACACTCACTGTGGCCAAGATCCGAAAGCTCTACAACAAGCTGGATAGCAAGGCCATCGCCAAACAGGTCACTCATACACTGGCTGTAAATGTGGTTGTGTTACAGTAAGAACACCTGTGACCTAACACCGTGGGTCTTCTTTTTCTGCCTTCTGCAGCTGGCTGTGTCGTCTCATGAAAATGCCACTCCGGTCAAGCTGCTTCACAATGCTGCCGGACACCTCAATGGCCCCGCACGTACACTTGGAGCTGCAGTCATCGGATATTTAGGTATTTTAACCCTAATCCAGAAGTAGTGATCTGATACAGGAGAAGTTATTAAAGGGGGCATGTTAAATTTACTCAAAGTTGTATTTCGATTGAGTCATGCATGACTAATCCTGATCCCACAATGAGTCTTCATTTAAAGCAATTCTGTACAAGTTCCAGGTCATCTACAGGTCACTAAGGAAACTGCACTGTCACAAAACTGTTGGTATAACTGTCACAACACACCACCGCTCTATCACTTGAGGACGTTTGTGGTCAGCTAACGCCAATTATTATTGAATTATTGTATAAAATGTTACACAGAATTACTTTAATAAAAATGTATAGGTAATGACGTTGTCAGTTTAGTCTATTATTAATAGAAAGTGTATGGTCCTATATATATATTCATTTGCACACATTTTGGTGTCATAAAGGACATACAGTATATTGTGTCCTATTGTTATGGAATGTTTATTAAAATACATTTTAAATGTTCTTATTTGTTGTGTTTGAATGTGACTGCAAAGTTGAAATGGTGAATTGGGTCATCAAGCCCATCATCAGCTGGCTCTTCTAAAAACCTTAAATGTGAACCTTCTCTCACCTCCAGGAGTGCGTGCCTTTGTGCCCAGACCCGTGGCCACCAGTCTTCAGTATGTGGGTGGGGCAGCAGCCATCTTGGGTCTGGTTGCCATGGCGTCGGACGTGGAGGGGCTGTACGCGGCGGTCAAAGCTCTGGTGTGTGTGGTTAAGAGTGACCCACTGGCCAGTAAGGAGATGGAGCGCATCAAGGGCTACCAGGTGAGTCAGGCTTTTCGAGCTTCAGAGGCTGAGTTTATTGACTTCTAATGCCTTGTATTTACTTAAAGTTTTTCATGCACAATGAAATGAAAAGTGATGACCTGGTCTGGTAGACGTCTGCTGTATTTTAACTCTTTTCACTGCCAGCCCTATTCTTACAAGATCCCCCTTCACAGCCCCACAGAAAACCTTGTGCTACAAGTTTAACCACATGTTGTACACAAAAAGAAACATCCAAGTCTACTTTAATTGAAAAAAATAAGTTATTGTACATTGATCCGTTCGTTTTTATAGGCATTTGTAATTTTCATCGAAATCAAGCATTTTGAGACAAAAAGTAGAGAAAACGCACTTAAAGAAAACCAAAAACAAAAAACAGTTTTGTTATGCTTTGTTCTAAACATTGGAGAATAAATACATGCAGTAATGAAGTTAAGTAGGATTTTAATATGAGCTCTACAAGAGCAGGGGAAAGATGATGAACATCTTTTTTATACATCTTCAAACCGAAAAAACCAACATTACATGGACGTGCAGCGTGGATTGTCTCTTTTATGACGCACAGAATATATGTAGCAGCACATGCATGAAGAAATAAACTAGTTTTACTCACTACTACTCCCTGGGCAACAGGAGAATAACTGTGTCCACTCTTCATTCAAGTGTAAGTCTCAGGGAAAGAGCCTGCGGAAACACTGGTTCACCTGTCCCAAAGTTTGATCCAGTATTGGCCTTTTGCATGTTTAAAATATTAAATATCTGTTCTAAAGCTTGCTAAACAGCGACATTTTAATTTTGCCCGAGATTCATTCAGAAATACAGTTCTGGTCAGCAGTAGCAGTGTACCACATGAACATGAACAAACTCCAGGAAATAAATAAAGTCAGTGTGTATACTAATGTGTGTTCCAGCTGCTGGCCATGCTGCTGAAGAAGAAGCGGCCCCTGCTGAACAGCCACATACTGCACCTGACATTCTCCCTAGTGGGCACTGTGGACAGCGGGCATGAGACCTCCATCATCCCAAACTGCACTGCCTTCCAGGACCTGCTCTGCGACTTCGAGGTGAGACCAGCTGCCCGAGGCAAACCGTACAGCTAGAAGGTTCTGTTAGAGGACATTGTCAGATAAAATGGACATGCAAGACAAGACAATTGTAGTAATCGCATAGTAACAGCTTGTTATTTTCACTGTGTTAAATGTTTATTGGTACTTTTAATGTTTTGTAACTTATGTCTTGTAACTTATGAGCCACACGTTTTCCAATGTGGTTTTAGCTAACGAAACTTAACAGAAAAGAGATGCCATAGTAACTGATATAACGCATTTTGCAGGCTTGTTTCAATACTATGACAAAGAAAATACTACCTCTGTTTCCTGGTCATTTGTAGAATGTTACACTAGGTTAGGTTCAATAATACACCATGCAGTCAAGTCCAATCATGACGTGACACGTATTGATGAGAAATGAATGTGTAATTACAATTACTTACACTAGGTACATTTACATGGCCAGTAAAAATAACATCAGATAACCCAATAATTAGATGTGATTTTTGCTCTGTGTTTAATGCACAAGCGAAATCTGATCATCAAAAACAGCTGGTAACATGTGTCGGTTAATCACTGCACTTTTGTAACTGTTGTATAAAGTACAATGAATTTTTTTTAAAGAGCCTCCAATATAAACCTGATCTAATTTTTACTGGCCATGTAAATGTGCACACTGATATTAACATACCTGATTGGACTGATTTTTTTTTTTCATATATATTGCATTATTTTCTGTTTTACTTCATGACAATCAAAATGAAGGTACCCAACAGTAGTTTCAAAAGCCTGGATTGTGCAGGTTTAAAGCGTGGGCTCAAGTGTCCTGTGCTCTGCTCTCTTTCAGGTCTGGCTCCACGCGCCCTATGAGCTCCATCTGTCTCTGTTTGAACATTTCATTGAACTGCTCACGGAATCCAGGCAAGTCCGCATATGCACACACACGCACAAGCGCACACACACACACACACACTCACTCTGCTGTCCCTCTGCCTTTTTGAGATTCTCATTGCAACACTTTATAATAAGGAATATATTGTACACAACTTTTCAAAGGTAGTCATCAGAACCAAGCTACTATTTAAACATTTTCATAATGAATCACTCCTAGACAAAGCATTTATAAATGCACTAACTAACTAATTGTCCAAAAATAACTAGTTATTAATAAATGTTTAATAATCATTTACTAATCATGAACTCAAAATGACGTATTAATTAACTACAAGGCATATCTACAACCCTTTAATAAATGTGTATTAATCATTAACTAATCATTAACAATCATTAATATTAACTTACCCTAGTATTGATCATTGATTATTAAACATGTGGTTATAATTTGTTTAGTTTTTGTCAAACATGCTTTCCTGTCACGTTCACAATTGATAATGAATAATTCAAGATTGTGGTGAAACTAAACAAGACAGAAGTTCCTTCCCAATTTGTGGCAGTTCCACAAATAGCAACTAAACACTGATTCTTACAAAATAAAGGCCTCTGTGTATCCAGCTACAGAAGCAGCTTTATTGTGAGAAGGTCAGACAACAACAGAGCATTTAACGCTTTGCAAATAACAAACAGACAGACAGAGCTACAATCAGAAATGTGTTCACTTTGGATGCTTAATATCAGGTTTACATTCCTTCGACTAGCTCAGTAACACAATATAATACTACCACACCACATATGGGGCTAAATTCCTGCCAAAACATTGTAAACGTGTCATACATAGTTTCACAAGTGTAACAGTACTTGCAAATATAATTTGTGTTTTGCAAATACACCTTGTGTTTTGCAAATACGTAAAATGATTTGAACAAATGCAGTTTGCTTTGCAAATATAGCCACTTTAACATGTACAAATGAGTTTTTGGATTTGTACAAACATACAAATAGTTTTGTGCAAATATAATTTGGTTTTGAAATATAAAAATCTTAACATGAACCACTGTGTTTAATGTTGCAAATATATGCATTTTACATTTGCAAAAGTTTTTTAGTTGTACAAATAACCCCATGCAGATATTTTTTTTTTCATTGTTGAAATAAGTTTTTCTTTGCAAATATAGTAATCTACATCTGTACAAATGTGTTTTTCATTTGTACAAATGTGTTTTTCCTTTGTGTGCGCATCTTACTTTGCACTTGCAAAACAGGCTCCATTTGTGTGCAAAACACACTGGATGTCTTTGCAAAACCAAACTGCGCTAGAATCCTGCCAAAAGTCACGTGACAAGCCAAGCTGCTCTCATTGGTTGAAGCAGGTCTGCCATGTTGCTCAGTGATGGATCCAGATCTTGTAACATCTACACTGTGTTGGATGTTTATAATTATAATAGATGGCAGTAAATGGACACAGTGGGTGTAGAAGGTACAACACAACCAACAGAAGACGTGGAAGAGAAGTCTTCCTTGGTGCATGAATGAGTACGAAGCCTTATTGTACTCACAAAAATATATTAGATAATATTTAAGTGGCAAGTACCCAGCCAAGCTCTTGCTTCCCCAGTGCCAGGACGCTTGGCCTCGGGGGCGCTGTGCCTCCGGTGGTGCCGGTGTTCGTGCTTTTCATACCTTGTCTGATGTCAAGAGTGGCTTAAGTGGCATTAAAAAAACAGAACTGCACTAATACCACATAAATAATGAAATGGTGGCAGCGCGCCGTGTTGAAAAAGTACAAGTTTTGAATCAACGATTGGCCACACCCACACACACACACACTCTCTCTCATACACATTCACACCCAAAATGGATGACTTTGTCAATAATAATATCATATGGTAATGTCTCTCAAGTTTCTAACATGGAATATCCGTGGTGTTGGTAACCCAGCCCAGCTATATCAAAAAACACAACATTGACATATGCTTAATACAAGAAACTAATTTATCACACACAAATGACAAAAATATTAGAACTTTAAACTATAACCACATCTATTCGTCCCACTACAATACCAGACAAAGAGGGGTATACATTTTAATACGTAAGAAACAATTTTTCACTCATAACTCACCCATCACCGATCCTGAAGGTCGCTTTGTCATTATCAATATTTCTGTTGCCAACTCTTCAATAACTATTTGCAATGTTTATGGACCAAACGCTGATGACCCTTCCTTTTTCAGCAACATTTTCACAACACTCTCAAATAATTTTCCTCGTCCGTTTGTCATTAGAGGTGATTTTAATACAGTACGTAAACCCTGTCTCGACAAAAGCAATCCAACCAACCACTCATGGCAATCTTCAGACACAATAAAACAATTCATCAGTGATTTGGGTCTTAGCGATGGTTGGCGCCTGCATCATCCACTCTCTAGAGAATACTCATTTCACTCTTCAGTACATAACTCATATTCACGACTAGATTTCTTTCTCATTAGCAATTCACTCATACCTATGACTACAGAAACAACTATTCATCCTATTACAATCAGTGACCATGCACCAGTAACACTTCCAATCAAACTTCCACACAAGGAAAGAACTTCTACCAGATGGCGCTTCAACACCCAGCAATCACCATAAGATTAGTCTTTATGCAGATGACATCCTTCTTTTTCTACAAAAACCTAAATCTTCACTAAAAAAAACAATAAAGCTCATTGAAAAATACTCAGAAGCCTCAGACTACTCCATTAATTGGCTAAAATCCGCAATTCTCCCCCTTCAAAAAAAAAAACATTTGGGATATGGCAGCTTACAATCCCCCATCCCTATTTGCACAAAACACATCACATACCTGGGTGTGAATATTTCCCCCAGGCTGTCAGAGTTGATAAACCTCAACTACACTCCTCTTCTCAAAACTATAAATGATATCCTTCTCTGTTGGATAAACCTGCCCCTATCTCTCATTGATAGGATTCAAACAATCAAAATGATGGTTCTCCCCAAAATCAACTATCTTTTCAATATGAGTCCAACCTACCCTCCCACCTCCTGGTTCACATCCTTAGACTCATCAATAACTAGATTTTACTGGAAAAACAAAACCCCACGTATCAAACTAAGCACATTACAAAAAACAAAATCATTAGTTGGACTCACAGCTCCAAACCTCTATTATTACTCACTCGCTAACCAACTACAATATTTCAAAATGGATCCACCCTCAAAACTCTGACAATATATGGTTAGATATTGAACAATTATTTTGCAACCCATTACAAATATCAGATCTATCATTCCTCAGCCAATCAGTCAAAAGTCACCAGGCCACACCCCAATCTGGAATAAGCCAGACATTCTGAGCAATAAAATATTCAGTAATTTTACAACATGGGCAGAAAAAGGCATTACACACTTAGAACACATCTTTCAACACAATAAACTGCTTCCCTTCTCCTGTTTGGTCCAGGAGTATGGCAATACTGCCAACTTCAGTCATCCCTAACTTCATTATTCAAATCAAAACACATCGACCTACTTCTTCCCCCACCAATTCAAGATATTATTAAGATCAACACAACAAAAAAACGTCTCTCCAAAATATACAAAATAATAATCCAGTCAGACGAGACCCCCTCATACCCACAGAGCAAATGGGAAAAGGATCTAGGGTTCACTCTTGATGCCTGCTCCTGGGCTCAAATACTTGAAAACATATACTCCATGACAAAAAACAAACTTGCAACTTATACAATACAAAATCCTACATAGAACTCACTACACCGGGCACAGAATGTTTAAAATGGGTTTTTCATCAGACACTTGCACTCACTGTACAGAGAACACACCAGACACATACATTCACGCCTTTTGGAACTGCTCACCCATCAAACAGTCTTGGAAAGCAGTCGTATCATCACTATCTTCATCTTCATCTTCATCTATCCCAATGTCCCCCTCCATCTGCTTACTCGGAGATCTATCACAACTCAATATCACAGACACAAATACAAACGTGCTCCTCATAGCCCTAACCATGGCTAAGAAAACTATCCTCATGAACTGGAAATCAAGGTCAAACATCAACATTACCATTTGGAAAAACCTTCTTAATGACTATTTCAACTGAAAACTCACAAGAACCCCTCTCCTTCTGGTTACCACTTACAACAATACTACACACTGCCACCACATAAAACCATTTTGCATTCTCTGTCTCTGCTGGTCACTCTCTTCTTCCTTCCCCTCTATTTTCTCAGAACTCTACTTATACTCCACCTACATTACTCTCCTTATCATTAATTCATTCATTACTATTGTTATTGTTACTACTATTGCTATTATTATCGTTATTATTATCTTTAACTCTTATAAGGGTGTGGGTGTGTGAGTGTGAGTGTGGGTGTGGGTGTGGGTGTGGGTGTGGGTGAGAGTGTGAGTGTGAGTGTGAGTGTGAGTGTGAGTGTGAGTGTGAGTGTGAGTGTGAGTGTGAGTGTGAGTGTGGGTGTGGGTGTGGGTGTGGGTGTGTGGGTGTGGGTGTGGGTGTGGGTGTGGGTGTGGGTGTGGGTGTGGGTGAGAGTGAGAGTGAGAGTGAGAGTGAGAGTGAGAGTGTGAGTGTGAGTGTGAGTGTGAGTGTGAGTGTGAGTGTGAGTGTGAGTGTGAGTGTGAGTGTGAGTGTGGGTGTGGGTGTGGGTGTGGGTGTGGGTGTGGGTGTGGGTGTGGGTGTGGGTGTGGGTGTGGGTGTGGGTGTGGGTGTGGGTGTGGGTGTGGGTGTGGGTGTGGGTGTGGGTGTGGGTGTGGGTGTGGGTGTGGGTGTGGGTGTGAGTGTGAGTGTGAGTGTGAGAGTGGGTGTGGGTGTGGGTGTGAGGGTGAGAGTGGGTGTGAGGGTGAGAGTGGGTGTGAGGGTGAGAGTGGGTGTGAGGGTGAGGGTGGGTGTGAGGGTGAGAGTGGGTGTGGGTGAGGGTGAGGGTGAGGGTGTGGGTGAGGGTGAGGGTGAGGGTGAGGGTGAGGGTGAGGGTGAGGGTGAGGAGTGTGAGTGTGAGTGTGAGTGTGAGTGTGAGTGTGAGTGTGAGAGTGAGAGTGAGAGTGAGAGTGAGAGTGAGAGTGAGAGTGAGAGTGAGAGTGAGAGTGAGTGTGAGAGAGTGTGTGTATATAAAAAAAAGAAAGTTAAAAATGAAAAAGGCCTACCTCCCTTATGCATCTTGCACTCATGCATTTTGTTTTTAATGCACCACACTAGCACAGGCATATGGGGAGGGAATGGAGGGCGGAGGGAGAGAGGGAGGGAGAGAAAAGGGGAAAAAAAAAAAAAAAAAGAAGAAGTTAGGACTGCGGGGTGCAGATGTTAACGGAGGGATCCCCAGCTCCTGCTTATTGCAGGAGGGGAAGGAAAACGACAAAAATAAATAAATAAAAAGAATTGTATGTATCTATATGAGTATGAGTGTTGTGTGTGCGGGTGTATGATAGTGATGTGATGGCAATAATGATAATAATAACAATTCTACAACTATCTTATTTCATACATACATATATATATATTTTTTTCTCTCTCTCTCTCTCTTTCCTTTCCTCGCTCTCTTCTATCTAATTTATAGTAGATCTCGTTATATTCCCCCCGCCTATTACCTATTACAGCGATTTCAACTGGCTACTGTCCTCTTCACCTCAGTTCTTCTAAAAGCACACACACACACACACACACACACACACACACACACACACACACACACACACACACACACACACACACACACACACACACACACACACACACACACACACACACACACAAACACACACATGTTTGCAATGGTTAATAAAAAAAAAAAAACAAGACTCCACTTAGTTCTCAAAAAGTCAATATTTCCTAATTTGACAACTGTGACCATTCAAATTGTTATTTTGATTCAAATCCACTTAATTAGTATTTGTGTTTAACTCTCCAAAGTACATACCTGTGTTGTGTGTCCAACAGTGAAGCAGCCAAAAACGCCAAGCTGCTGCGGGAGATGGGTCTTATCCCGCGGCTCCTCCTGACTCTGCGGGACCCCTCCCTGTCCCAGCCCACTGTGGGGGCCATCAGCAGTGTGCTCAGCCTCCTCCTGCAGGGCTTCCCCAACCCCCTGGAACTGCTGCGGTGAGACCCTCCGCCCACTGACCCATCGCCAGCACCAGGGTCCAGAGACCAGGGATGTTTGAGCCCTTTTGTCAGGCCTGGTTTAGACATGCTTTAGTCCTTGTTTAGGTCAGGTTTATGCTGTGTTCCAGTTGTCCTCAAGTCGGAACTCGGCAGTGATGAGGCGTCTGTGTTCCAGTGGTCAGTTAAAACAAGTCAGTTAAAACAAAGATTAGTGATGTGACGTGCACGAACGATCCGATTCTTCCTCCTTGGAAACGATGAGAATCGAGTCACGGTAGTGTGTGAATCATTCCTTTTCTTTTTTCTCCCTTCTCCTGTTTTTTATTGGAAAGGAGACATTACTGACACGGAAACAGTGAGGGGGCAGCCATAGATATATGGGGGGAGCATGGATCTAGCTTTGCGCACTGCGTATGCTCACCTGGGGGCTGCTGCTGTTGTAAACATAGGTGGGAGGTGGCTACCCTACAAGTGTGGTGAGCTACGGCGAGCACACGCCTGTGCTGTCCGTAGAAACAAGCAGAGCGGAGCCGTCAAACTCGAGGAGACAAGTGGAAGAATGAGTCAGAGAAAACGAAGTTCGATTTGGATGCACTTTGTGGATAATGAGTTAACTCTTTAAAATCGATGAAAAAAACAAACAAAAAATTGGTCTTTGAATCGGTATTTTAAAGGAACGATTCCTGAAGATTCGTATCCTTTAAAGAGTCGTAAATCAGCTAAAATGTGGAGTCATTTAAGTTAACTTATTAACCTGGACAGTGTTATTGCATGTACAGTTTATGAAACAGAATTTCAGAGTGAATTTGTGCTGTTGTCATTAGCTCAGTGTAGATATTGACAACAGTAGAATAACAGCGTATTAATAACTCAATTACTAGGCTCAAAAACTGTGCAGGGTCATTTTTACAAACAGCAGGTGAACAGGAGAGAACAACAAAAGGGAAAATAACCCCAGGAATATCATTATTTTTTCCAAAGTGTTTTTATTATTATTATTATTATTATTTTGAATAGAAGCAAGCAAACACATACAAATCATTTTACATCCAGTTACAATCGCCATCAAAGGAAAGAAGGAAACAAAAAACAAGAATAAATAGATACTAGAAAGAAAGTTCATCCTTAAAGTAATCTAAAAAAGGAACTTTTCGTTCTGAACTGTAACTAATCTGTTCAAGCTGGAGAAAAGACATTGTCTAACTCACCTAACGTGAGTGTTTTGGGGGTAAGGGAGATTTCCAATTTGTGAGAATTAAACGACGAGGCAATAATGAGGAAAATGCTATCAATTGTGATTGAGCTTTTGAGATTCCACTTGTATGTACTACTCCAAATATTGCTGTAATAGGATCTGGGTCAATCTTCCTTTTACAAATATAGGAGAATGTATTCAAAATTTCACATATATAAGTTTGGACAGGACCAAAACATATGTGCTAAGGAGGCAGGAGCTTGATGGCAGCGTGTACAGGTAGGGTCCACATTAGGATAAATTCGTGCCAGTTAAGTTCTGGAAAGATGTAACCGATTAAACACTTTAAATTGTATTAATCTGTGTCTGACACAGATGGAGGATGAGTATACTTTATGAATGGCTCTTTGCCATGCTTCATCAGTGATGTCTAAATTTAAATCTTCCTCCCAATGAGTCTTAAGAGGGAGAAGTGATGTACAATTAATGTCCTGAATAGTTCCATACAGCTGTGACACCTCACCCGACCGCCGGGACCCAAGTGTTAAACATTCGTCAATAGAACAAACATCTGGTTTCCGGGGAAACTAAGGGAATTGAGTGTGTACAAAATCACGGACCTGGAGATACCTGAAAAAAATGTATTTTGATAGCCCAAATGTTTTTGTTAAATGATCAAAAGATACAAAGTTGCCATCTAGAAACAGATCTGAAATACATTTTATGCCTTTTTTAGCCCAAGCAATAAAGACTGTGTCTAACAAGGACGGTTTAAAAAGAGCATTTATAGCCAACGGCATGGATATCAGAGCTTTCGTATAATGTTATAATATATATATATATATATATATATATAATGTGAAATGTTTGCGAAATTGAGTCCAAATGCGTAGGCTTGCTCTGATAATGATGTTATTTGCATGTTCACTCACTACCAATGGCAGAGGGGCGCATAACAGTGAAGCCAAAGAAACTGATGGACACGCATGTTGTTCCATTAAAGACCGACCTGGGCCGCCATGTTAGATTTTCTAACACGGATAAACTTTGGGTTCTCAAATGTTACCTGAGTAGGAATTCTGAGATGTAAAGGAGTTTCAGTGAGAGTTTTAATTGGAACTCGGAAAATGTGACCTCTGAGGACAACAGGATCAAAATGACTGAGGTCCGAGTTTTAAAGGGGTGCGAAGACAGTACAGTAAAATAAGTATCATTATTTTATCATTATTTTACACGTCTAAAATGAGAGTACAAACACTTAAAATAGGGTGCAATACATCCTATACAACCCCTGTAGACACAGGCCTAATGCGTCCTCTTATAAACCAGATTAAGTCCTTATGTTGTCATAATTTATTCCTTGTCTAATACTTGTATTGACAAGAGGCCTGTAATCAGAAAATGGATTAGAGGGTTAGTGAGGTAACTTCGGTGTTAACCCTGGTTTAGCGGTGCTATGAAACTGGATCACTTTCTAACTGTCATTCATTACTTTAGAACTGCTTCATCAAGTGAATGAACCTTCTCAGGTCTGGGTTGTTTAGTTTTTGTTTAGTCCTGGTTATTATTTTTTTTCTGTACTGGTTTGCTCTTGGTTTGGTCCTGGTTTATTCCTGGTTTAATCTTGGTGTAGTTCCTTTATAGCCCTTATTTAGTCTAGGTTTAGTGCTGGCATTGTCCTTGAGTAAAACTGTATCCTTGGTGGTGTAACCTTAATTTTGACCCGTTTCCATCCTGGTTTGGTCATGTTTTAGTCCTCCCGTTCCCCTGTGAGACCTCTCCAGTGTCTGTACTCAAGCCTGTTTCTCCTGACAGCTTCGGACAGTTCATCGCCTCCACGCTGCCCACCTTTGCCGTGTGTGAGAAGTTTGTCGTCATGGAGATCAACAACGAGGAGAAGCTGGACGCAGGTGAGTGCTCCCTCTGCTGCCGTGGCATTGGCATGGCATGTAATAAGAAGAGAACTCTAAAGAGAAAATGTATTCACAGCAATTATAATACGGAGTAGAGGTGACTGATACATTGTTTAAAAGATATACTAATTTAAACATTTGAGCATGTTGTCTGAAATTGAAAACAAAAAAGAAAACAATCTGAAAGAATAGATGATAGTTCTATTTACAGCTGGGTTTCTGATTTCACACCATAATAGAAGTATGTTTTGAAATCTGTCTTACTTGTCCTAGCTATCACAAACCCTTTAGAACATTGATAATATCCAAATGCACACATTTTCTGGCACATGCTCGACTTGAGATTGGGATCCCAAAGCACAGTCAATCAGAGCGCTATTTCGGCTCTTACTTCCAGGTTTAGGAGAGATCAAATATTTTGTAATAATACTTTATTCTTATCTGCAGATAGCACGCAGTGATCTCATTTTGTCACAAAGTGCTGCTTTTACAGTTTTATGCTATACATGACAGATAGGTCAGAATCCCAAATTAGACAAATTATAAGGTTATGAATAAACGCCCTGACCTTTTTAAAGGGGTTTTTGAGCCATTTCAGTATACTTGAAATGACTGACCCAATGTTTGACTACTCCCCAGGCGAGGACGACTTTGGGGGTCTGCTCTCTGCCAGCATTATCCTCCTGAGAAACCGTCTGCTGGATTGCCTGCTCCGGCTGCTCTTTACCCCCAAAGAGGGCTCCAAGGATAAGAGCTGTGTCAATGCCCAGTAAGATACACTCCTGCGTGTCCTCTTCTTTCTTCTCTCTGCCTCCTCCTGTCTCTCCCTTTTCCTTTCTCTTCCTCTCCTCTTCTTCCTCTCCCCCTAACCTCCTGTGTGGGTGTGCAGGGCGTGTGAGGAGGTGGTCCGGACGCTGGGCTTTGACTGGCTGCTGATGCTGATGGAGGAGCACCTTCACTCCACCACGGTGACAGCAGCTCTATGGATCCTGGTGGTGCTGCTGTCCAATCAGTCCATCTTGCACCGCTTCAAGGAGGGGCTGTGTGGGGGCGGCTGGCTGGAGCACACCGACTCTGTGCTCAGCAACAAGATCGGCACCGTGCTGGGTGAGGATGAATGGTCCTGGGGTACTACAAGGAGCCACACAGCCAGATAATTGGATAAGAGAGAATGGAGACTAAAAAACCAGCAAAAAATAGAACATAAAAACAGAGGAAAATAATTTCTCACCAAACCAAACACGTACTTGATCTTGTTTCCACCCCCTTATTTTTGATACACATTTTGAAGTATCACATAAATAACGAAAGGTATAAACGGCAAATATTGGATTTAGAATCCTTAATTTGCATAAATGTACTTCAGGTGAATTGTATTTTATGTGCATAACCTATAAAGTGAATTTTGAAAGGTGGAAAACATTTAGTCACATAAACTCTTGAAGCAAATATTTAAACCCACATGACTATTAAACTATATACCAGCACCAGGCGACACCGGACATGGAGCTGGCTGTTTCCCACATATCCTCTAGAAAAGCAGAGCTAAACAAACATCGCTGCACCACAAGAGCTTGAAACTCAGGCTACAAACAACGTCAGTGTAACATTTTGGCAAAGCGCAGACTTTTGTTCGGAAGTAAAACGTGTCTTATAGCAAGTGTTAACAACATTTGGACATGATGAAAAAGTATGCAGCTAAGAGGTAAATAACACAGAAAGTTTCTCTCTAGTAAAGTTAAACCAGGCAGAGCGTGGTGCACCCTCTGCAGGATTAGCGCTGTCACAACTATTAACAGACAGCTGGCTCTGATAACCAGGTAATCACATATGTGCTGGAACGCTTGGAGGGAAATGGAACTAAATTTGCATTTGTTATTCATTTTACCTATGCAAATTTAGAAAATATGCACATTTTGTAAGTGTTGAAACGTAGTTGCACTGACTGCACAAACTTGGATTTACTAAAAGTCTGTTTGTGAGTATTATTCAGGTATGATTCAGATTTTATTTGGTGGCACAATAGCACAGTGGTTAGTGCTCTCGCTTCACAGCAAGAAGTTCCTAGGTCTGACTCCCAGGCAGCGCGGGGCCTTTCTGTGTGGAGTTTGCATGTTCTCCTCACATTTGCATAGGTTTCCTTCGGGTGCTCCGCTTTCCCCTACCACTACAAACATGTACAGGCGACTCCCCCCTAGGGCCAGGACTCCCCTGAAAAAGGGAGTCTTAGTCTCAGTGGGACTTTCTTAGTTAAATAAAGGTGAATAAATGTATTAACAAGTATATATAACCAGTAATGAACCCAGAAATAACCTCTGCCTTATCCACTTTCAGAGTACAGAGCCCTGGTTTGTTAGTATTTAGTCCTAGATAACTTCTTTATCTTCTTTAGTCTTAGACCTTTCTTAGACCGTATGAAGCCCTGGTTTAGTCCTTGTTTAGACCTGGTTCAAATTTGTCTGACATATTACAGATACGATTCACTGACCTTGTTTATTCCTTGAGAATCCTAATTTTCACCTGGGTTAAATCTTTTTCATTTCAGTTTAGAGGTAGTAAAGGTATTTATTTATTATTTCTCCCCCCTTAAGAACCCCTGGGGAGCTCATGTGCTCATGTACTGTGGTTTGCAGAGTCCGTGTCACACTCAGGAGCAGCTTTTCCTCAGAGCTGGCCACTCTTCACTCAACACAAAGCTGCACAGTTTGTGCGAAGGGCAGCCAGTGGTTTGTTTGTTCTCTGGGCCTTCAGCCTCGGCCTCAGCTCCTCAGGACTGGCTCTTTATCAGGGCACACTTTAGGGCTGGGATATTAGAGTTTGCTCACCCCTGTGACACTGTACCTCAGACTGGAATACCTGTATATCTGGTGATTACAGCAGAGTTAAGAAGCTTTATCCCAAAAACGAGTGTGTCCAGGTTGAGAGCCAGTACCTGAAGTTAAAAACAGTAGTGTCTTTCTAAGGTGCTTTGACTGTGCAGCTATAGCCTCCACTAGAGAGTCCACTGCCCTCAGGACCCCTAGAACAGCAGTGCCCTTTAGCTGTCATACACTGCATGGATAGTTTGGTTTATGGCCATTATCCATTGCCCAAGTGGTGACCTTAGATTTTATGTCATTGCCTAGACTGAGAAGGGTCTATCCTCAAAAAACAAAGGTAACACATTATCATAATTACATATTGAATAGACTTAATAAAGGATGAACAAAGACTTTTCATAATGAACAA
>CM033629.1:40461227-40535765 GCA_019453435.1 Rhinogobius similis | reverse complement strand
GACTTTCTATCATCTGTCTAACTTTCTTGACATTAAATTCTTTATTCTCCTCCATTATGCCTCAGCTTTGACTCACACCTGCTCCACACTGGATGTGAAGGTTACACATAAGGGAAGCATGGATAGTCTGACTGTTTGAGTGGTGCACTTGTTACATGAAGTTGGTCATAACTCTGAATGAACAAACTAGCGTGGACACAAGGTCAAAACTGGTAAACAGCAGAGATGGGACAAGATGTCGAGCCAGGAGATTGTGCACATACTTATCTTTGAACAGCTGTAGTTAAATGACTCCTCCTCATAATGACTTGTTATAAACAGGTAATAATATATTTTAAAAAGCAACAAATAAAATACAACTATTAATTTCAACTTCTTGTTTTGTTCTTGTGGATACCATCTTGTGTCTTGTCTTGTTCCTAAAAAAAAAAGTCAAAATTAACGAAGACTGTCAAAGTTAATTTGTTAACTCATGTGCATGCAAATTAATCTCACAGTTTGATTGTACGAAACCCGCTCCTTTAGATTAAGTAGGAGGCTTTACCTGAGCGAAGCAGGAAGGAACAGGAGCAGCTGTAATCACCAGGTTCATTTAACACACATAATCCATCAGTCCTCACGTAGACGAGCGCAGATCACTCAATGGCTGATGTTTACGAGTGCGGAACAGCGGTTCGGCTTTGCTCTGCGCTGCAGAGACAGCCAAACACGTGGTGTAGATCTCATGTTGAACAGCGTGCATTCCATCTCGAAAACAATGCACATGTGCGAGAGCTAAAATTTGTGAAATGGCCCAAACATTTAACCAAACTATTACATAGCAAATTTAGATGCCAGACCAACACCAGCAGCTCCATCTCTCACCATAAATGTCAGTTACTTTTGTAATTATAGTTCTATGAGTATATGAAGGGCTCTTAATCTACTAAACTTGTTCTTGGGTCATGTAGCCTAGATTTACCTGAAACGTGCCAAAGATTCAACATGAAATGCAATGTCTGGACTTAAGCTGTTAGTTGGGCTTTTAAATAATTTATTTAGATTTGTGAAATAAATTAGTACTTTTCTTAAGAAAATGTGCAAAATAACTTGTAAACATGTAAATAATGAGAATTGCAATGCGATTAATCGTGGGTAGTCACAGTTCTAAAGTGTGTTTAATCATACATTTTTCTAATCATTTGACAGCACTAAAACAAACACATTTCCAAAATACTCCGAAGCCAGTTTGATGTCACTCCTCTGCTGTTTTTCCTGCAGTTTGATCTGGACTCCATCTGGTCGTTCATCTTCGGGGTCCCGGCTTCCAGTGGGACTGTGATGGGCTCCGTCAGCTCCGTGTGCACAGAGGCGGCCCTGCTGCTTCTGGCCATGCTGCGCAGCATGCTCAACCTGGTGAGAGTATCAACACACCTATTGCCATCAGAATATCAGCAATATTTGTCTGCCTTTGGCCCAGACACCTCCACATAGTGTATAAATGCTCCTCCACAGACAGAAAGAAGGCAAGCAGAAGTAGACCAGTTCTACAGTGCTTTATCTCGATTCTTGTTGAACCTCTTGTGCAGGCACCACAGCAGTAATGCGTTTTTGCATTTTGTATTATTATTAATTAGAGTGCCTTGGAGTTCTTTGCCTGGTTTTGTAAGCATATAGAATGGAAATATTTGAAGAATAGTGGCAGAAATGTTTACATACATATACCATATACCAGCAATTAGACCTGACTAAAATTGCAATGCTTTCGACTTGTAGACATTTACTATTGCTATTACTATTGCTATTTACTATTATTTACATGTTTTGTTTATTTTATAGGTTTTGATAAGTGTTTAGCACTTAGCATTTTTCATGAATGCAAAAAATCCTTATCCTTTTAAGTTTTACTGGAATAAAACTAAAATAAACGTTTGACCAAGAATAGTTTTTTCATTTTATCTACAGATATATATATATATATTTTTTTTTTACATTCTTTATAATAGAAACATGATCTAACTGACATTTCTACTTCTGGAAATTAAAATGTGTTGATTATTTTGTGTCAAACTTATTCATATTTACAGTATATCTGATGTCAGTTTATTTTTTTTCCAGCCGCCTCCATTATGGAATTTAGAACTTCCTGATGACCGAGCATTGTAAAGCGCCTATAGCTGTCACTTGCACATACTTAACCTGTGTCGTTGTGGTCCTCAGCCCTGGCAGTCTGAGGAGGAGGGCTCGTGGCTCCGGGAGTACCCTGTCACTCTCATGCAGTTCTTCAGATACCTGTACCACAACCTTCCCGACCTGGGACCCATGTGGCACAGCGCCGACTTCCTGTGTGCTCTGGCTGCCACCGTCTTCCCCTTCAACATCCGGCCCTACTCCGAAATGGTGCGTGCTTCTCCAGCTGCAACATTCTGCTTGAATCACATTGGCTTCGGCAAATTTTCAGATCCCATTTACAGAAAAGATCTTTTTTTAAACTCAAGTATACTTTTTTAATCCTAAAGTCAATCTCAGCGATTCACAAAAGTTTTAGAGATTTTGAGATGTGGCAAAAGCTAGAGTAAACATGAAAATAAACCCTAGTAAACAGGTTTCTCCTCTATGTCTCTAAGTCTCTATGCCATGTTCTAACCTCTCTTTGTGAAATGCTTTGGGTTTGGACCATGATAGATGCATTATGCACTGGATATATAATATTTTGGTTACGTTTAGGTAATGTGTGCTAGACCTCTAGATTTAATTTGGAAAACATTTTATTTTTTTTTATTTACTAAAATTGACACATTATTTTGTTAATGTTTATTTTTAAAATTCTACATTCTGTACGCCATTATAGAAAATTAAAAACTGCATTTAATGACGTTTTGCTAAAATATAAAAATAGACCTTCAAAATCACATTAACACATTTTAGATGCAACAGTGGAAGGCTTTTTTTGTTTATTTGTTTTTTCAAACTACTATTTCAAAAACTATGTTTTAAGCAAATTTTAGGAATTAGAAATCTGGACGCTGTTTTGAAAATAAGACGTATCGACTTCCATCCGTCAGTGATTGAGAATGATTGAGAATGACTTCCAGATGGAAGTTGAAACGTCTGGTTTTTAAAACAGTGCCCAGATGACCACCTTTGAAACCTTTACTACAATGGAACACTCCTGGGCGAATGAGGGATTACCCTGACTGGACCTAATGAATGTTGTGAATGTGCTGACCTGGTCTCCTGCTTCAGGTGAGTGACTTGGACGACGAGGCTGGCTCTCCCACTGAGGAGTTCAAGGCATTTGCAGGAGACTCGGGCATGAACCGCAGCCAGTCCGAGTACTGTAACGTGGGCTCCAAGTCGTCCCTGACTAACCACCCGGCCAAGAAGTATGTGTTGGACTTCATGAGGGTCCTCATCATGGACAACATGTGCACCAGCCCGGCCACTAAACAGACGCCCATCCTGGACCTTCTGCTAGAGGTGACTCAGATCAGTTCTCATGTGTGAAACAAAAATGATCGTCTTTGTTTTTCATCTTAAAGCCCCACCTTGTAACTTTTGGCATTTAAAAAATCATGTTTGAAGTAAAAATGTATATAAATATCTCTAGCTCTAATATTCCACAGTATGATTATCTGATTATTATCTGATTCATGTTCTATCTGATGTGTAATGTGTAATCTGATTTCTCTCTGATCACTCCTGTGCACGGTTTGACGAAGGAATGGAAAAAAAGGACAAACTAATTTGGTAAAAATAGAACTCTTACTCTAAAATCTGTTCTGTTTCTGATGATCAGATTTCTCTTGTGGTGTAAACATTCACCAAAAACCACATCTAAGTGTTGGGCTGAGTTATCTAGTTTTCAGATTTTTTCATTTAAAAAATGTGATCAAGATCTAATTTGGACAAAAAAATCAGATTGGACCTGCAGCATGAGCGGAGCCTTAGTTTTCCCCCAGAATAACTGTGTGCATGTGTTGTGTGCAGGCCTCCCCGGAGCGCTCCACACGGACACAGCAGAAGGAGTTCCAGTCCAACATCCTGGATGGGGTCATGGAGCACCTGCTGGCCGCTGACGTCCTGCTCGGTGACTGCACGCTTCTTACACCACTGTCCTGTTCAAACCTTCACTTCTGCCCTTTAGTGGCAAAATCACAATGTTTGGTTCTAATCTGAAATGTGCTTTTCTTGTGTGTAGAGTATTCCACTTTTGATATGCAAGTTAGACAATAGCATTAGTTTTAGTTTTAGTTTGAGTTTGGTTAGTTTAGTTTAGTTTAGTTTACGTGTTCAAATACATAATTTTTTTACATAAGAAAAGATCATTTGTTATTAGTTACAGCAACTTTCTTCGTAATATTACAAAGAACCTGTACTAAACATTAGCTCATTAGGATGCACAACAAAATATTAGGGATGGTCCGTTATGGATTTTTTAATTATGCAATACCGATGTCCGATATTTGCAGATGCTGAAATTTAGTTTTAAAAATCCATATTTTTTGCCAAATAGAGAACAAATATTGGTGCAGAATATGTTTGATATCGGTACCAATCTTCCAATAAGAACTGATACCAATCCTGGAACTTATATAACCCTTATATTATTACTGTATACTATTGTCTTGGTAAACACTTAGATAAAAATAGTGGTGAGATGTTCTGTTGCTTTTGCAGCCCGGCTCTGACTCTCTGTCCCCTCCTCAGGTGAAGATGCCTCGCTGCCTCTGAGCTCTGGAGGAAACTATCAGACTCTGGTCAACAACGTCTTCTACTTCAGCCAGCGTGTGGTTGACAAGCTGTGGCAGGGCATGTTCAACAAGGACTCCAAGCTGGTGGTGGACTTCATTGTGCAGCTCATTGCACAGGTACATGCACAAACAGATGCTTAATTAAATGGATGTAAAGTAAAAGAACGTATAAGCCCCTAAGCAAACCTTTATAAACAGTAGACATATTAAAATGTTTTGAGCTTCCATAAAATAGTAATTGTCCATAGTGTGGTTAAAAAATATATATATATTTATTATTTCATTTTATTTATTTTATTTTTTTTGGTCAGCCTTATTTTATAGTGGTTTGATTTTGTTACAGAGTGAGTGTTTCAATATGACTGAATTTAAAAAAAGATATTACCTCTAGGAAGAAATGTGGTATCCCATTCAGGTGTTAAAGTTGGGGTACCTAATTTTCACACAAAACCAGAGGTGAGTATTTAAATGTATCTAACTAGCTCCTAGCTGTTCAGGCGTGAGCTTGGCTGTAAAGCAGCTTTTTTAGACGGCAAAGTGAAACTCATATCATGTTAAAGCTTACAGTCTACCTATATTTAAACATAGTGCTAAATAAAGGATAGCTCTATCAAATGTTTTCCTTTTTCCCAAATAAAAAGTATTATGTGGTTTTAAAATAGATTTCTTATATTATAAATAACTTAATAAATAATAAATATCTGTATCGGTCAAAAATGTCCATATCGGTGCATCATTACCTGAACCTGTATTAACCTGTATCGGTGTTGTTGTGCAAAAAAGTAATTGTATTTATTTTAAACAATTCTAAGTCATGAAAATTTGATTACTATTATGATTTGTTTTATGAAATTTTATTTTTAAAAATGACTGCCAATGATCTAAAAAACAATAAAACAATGTATTTGTGATTCTCAGAGAAGGAGCAGAGAATAAGAGTTCCTAAACAGGATTAATGAAACAAGTGAGATGAAACCAAATACAATCCCATCAATTTTTTTTTTTTAAGATGGAACAATGTTCAACATTGTTAAATCGAGAGTCCATTTTGTGTAATATGTGTTACTGCATGTTGGCTGCGCTGAAAAGAACCAGAGCGTAGTAGCTTTATTCCTCTCCTCTCTCTGTGTCAGTCCAAGCGGCGCTCCCAGGGCCTCTCTCTGGACTCTGTCTACCACTGTCTGAACCGCACCGTGCTCTACCAGCTGAGCCGCCCTCACAAGACCGTGGCCCAGCAGGTGGCGCTCCTCGACGCACTCCGGGTCCTCACCGTCAACCGCAACCTTGTGCTGGGCCCGGGCAACCATGAGCAGGAGTTTGTGGCCTGCTTGGCACACTGCTTCATCTGCCTGCACTCCGGGAGGTAAGGTCTGCTGTGGAGGGGCGGCTTTCTGAGCGGAGACGTGACATAACACAAAATGTAAACACAAACTGCTTTTACCTCATGTCAAATGTAAAGGCAAATAAATCAATAGGCAATAGGGATGAGATGAATCTGAAATACATGCTGCTAATGAGGCACAATTAAAATAATAAAAAAAAGCAACAAAGTAAAGAAGTGATATTGTAATTGTTACACAAGTTTTTGCTTTTGTGAGGCTCAACCAAATTGAAATTCTATTAAAATAGTGTGTCAAGAAAAGAATCAAATCTTGTCAAATAGGACTACTCTTCCTTCACTGGCTGTAAGTGAACAAACAGGCTGCTGTCCTCTTGAGTGTTAAGTGTGACCGAGGCATGTGTGTGTTCGCAGCAGTGTGGAGGGCTTCGGGCTGGAGGCAGAGGCGCGCATGACCACCTGGCACGTCAACATGTCGAGCGAGAGCGAGGCTGACTGCTCGCCCAGCCAGGACGTCAGCGAGGGTCAGGCTCACACTCACACACTCAGACACACAGCTAAAGCACACACACGCCAGGCCCTGACTCTGCTCCCGTGCTCCCCCTGCAGGCCGCCAGCTACTGCTCAAGGCCGTCAACCGCGTTTGGACTGAGCTCATGCACAGTAAGAGGCAGATGCTGGAGGACATCTTCAAAGTGTCCCTGCCCTGCAACGACCGAGGACATGTGGACATCGTCACGGCACGACCCGCGCTGGAGGAGCCCGCGCTCAAGAGCTGGCAGAACCACCTCGGTGAGTCGAGCGCAGTGCTCTGTCTTTGCTGCTAAACTTTACTCTCTGAGACTCTGTATCATGAGACACTTGTAGACGGCATGACAATTATGTGAATCATTCAAAATTTGTATTTGACTTAATTTTGAGGAGCCACCGCACCTTTAATAAGGCATAGAACATTAATTTGAGGTCTGTATAGGATCATGGGGTATGTTATTTAAGTTATGATAGCATTTTTTTTCTACTTTACAGAAAAAGTACTTTTGGTTATTTGGATCAATAATGGATCAGACCTCAGGAAGGTCTGAGGGCCAACAAAAATTGGTCTGAGTGCCGCTTTTGACCTCCGGGCCATAGTTTGAACGTCCCTGATATTATTGACTACTAAAATAATGGTTAGTTGCAGCTCTACTTGTGACCTTAAACTTTAAAATACAGTCAGTCACAATTGCAAATTTAAAGCATGAAAATGTAAAAAATGTTTTTACAGTGATCGTGAATAGCCAGAAAATCTCAACATATTCCCTACAGTAATCAACAATCAAGTGTAAAATGTGATATTGCGACGTATGATCCTTTGTGCCACAGCCCATGAGAAGAAGTGCATCAGCCGTGGTGAGGTGGTGGTGCCTGTGACCCAGTCCAAGCTGTCGCGGGTCAGCAGCGGCTTCGGCCTGTCCAAACTGACTGGAGTGCGCCGCAACAAGAAGGAGAACAGCCTCAACAAGAACAGCATGTCTGCACAGGTAACAGGGACGCCCCGCACTGTGAAGACAGCAGCTTGTACTCATACTCAGAAAGGTGGCCCTGATACTGCACACCGATGCTTCTTGAAGAACTGTCACAATCTATTCACTTTTCTTCGTCCCCTTAATGTGGCACTATAGGATCTGCATGACATGTCCTTGGTGAACCATGGTTAGTGTACAAAATAGATGGTAATGATGAAATCCTCTCTTACAGCCTATAAGTAGAATGTGTAGAATGTAGAATTAGGGGCGGCAGTAGCTCAGTTGAGCGATTGTCTTCTGATCCGAAGGTCAGCGGTTCGAATCCCGCTCCTGACATAAACATCCTTGGTTGAGCGGTCAGATCCACTGACCCACAGGTTGGCGGTGCAATTGCTCCTGCAGGTGAATACTGCCGTTGTGTCCTTGGGCAAGACACTTAACCCGTTTTGCCTCTAGTGCATACACTGGTGTGTGAGTGAGTGGTGAATGGTTCCTTAATGTAAAGCGCTTTGAGTGCCTCGAATGTGGAAAAGCGCTGTATAAATATGTGACCATATATCATAAACACACATCTCCTCCTCCCCTCTTTAGGAGGATTTTTAAATTAAACCAAATAAACAAGAAAATATCTGACTTGCCACACATAGACTGCCTGTGCAAATAAAAAAAAAAAAAAGTAGTTTTGTTCTTCTGAGGTACAACTAAATTGAGACCCATTTATCAAAGGTAAGAATTGAATCTTGACAAAACTTTGTTGTCCACCAAGTCCAAAAAATTGTGTTTGTTTTTTGTTTTATCTCAAGCATTGACCCATCTTCTTAATTGTAGTAGCTGTGGTAACAAGTAATGAAGTATTTGTACTTTTTTCGTTACCTATAAGTAGATATTTCAGGTATCTGTACATGAGTAGAGGCGACGTTTTACTTTTACTCCATACGTTTTACTTTACTCTATTCTTTTTAACCAAAGTGTCAGTACTTTATACTCCTAACAGTATCATAACGGGCTTGTTACTTTTCGTTAAATCCGTGCAGCTTTTTTTGTTTTGACGAGGCCAGTGTGCGCCCAAGATCCCCGAGTGCATGGCCGTACATCAGCGCTTCGCTTTTTTTCCTTTCACTTCTAAACTTTTAACTCACGCACAACCTGTTGGAAGAAAAATTAGCTGTTTGGACCGTGGCGTGAACATAGGAAGAACCGGTATAAAGGGAAATGAGACATACGATGGCAAGCTAAACACAGAGGTGAAAGAGGAGCCCACGCTCAGGTGGTGATGGTGCAGATAGATGCAGAAACAAACTGATTGACTCATATATCAGTGGTGTTTGACCGCGGTGTTGCTGAGACATGTGTGAGATCTCAGCTGGGTCCAAATACAGAGACCAGAGAATAGAGCAGCTTTAGGCTCCTCCAAATGATCAGATCCGTCAGAAGTCTAGAGCGGCTGGGCTTTCCTCTTACTTAACCTTCATCATCAGGAGTTAACAAGCTTAAATGCAGAAAAGAGTAAAATAAGTGTCTTATCTCAAACATATACCTTTTTACCACTTGATTAAACCTAATAAATTATAAATCCCATAATTCAATTCATGCATTTTTTTAACACAGTCCCATTGGCTGTATGTTTTTACTTTTTTACTCATTTGCAGTGGTGTACTTTTGTACTTTTACTTCAGTAATTGAGTTTCAGCTGTATTTATACTTTTAGCAGAGTCATTCTTTAGACAAGTAACTGTTTGTATTTTTATTTTATTTAACTTTTATTTAACCACGGAAACACCCATTGAGATCAAGATCTCTTTTTCAACTTAAAAGTAAAAAAATACATTAACAACAAAACAATGTCTAAAATTGTCTAAAAAAAACCATAATTAGAAAGTGCTGTAGTTTCACACTGCAAAGTAAGTTCACAATAACAGATTAACAGCACTGAGAAATTGTGACCTGTCTTTTTTTGCAGAAAGGAACGAAATGTGTTTAAGGAAACAAGATCAGACCATTTAGTTTCCGACTGTAGAGTGTTCCAAGAAGAAGGGGCACAGAAACTAAAAGCTTTTTTTCCCAGCTCAGTCCAAACACGAGGAACATGCAATTGATAAATGTCATTGGAACGCAAACAGTAGTGGCTCGTGGTTCTCTGGAGGAGGGAGGACAAATAAAAGGGAACCAAGCCAAGAAGAGCCTTGTAAACCAGGAGCGTCCAGTGGGTGTCTCACCTTGTGGATAATGAAGGCCACTGGGCTTTAGCTTAGAGCTCCCAGTGACGAGTGAGGCGACCACATCCAGACACGAACCTCAGGGCATAATGATACACTGTGTTCAATCACTGTGAGCACTTAGATGATGCTGTCATGTAAATGTGAAACAGGATTTAGACATAAAATAAAACATAAAATCCTAGCTTCACCCTTTTTGTGTTTGTGTACCAACAAAGCTATGTGTTCTCTAAAGGAAAGCCTCGAATCAATAACAAAACCAAGATATTTATAACTGTCAACCAGTTCAATTTGCTTCACATTTGTAATTATAAGAAGGTTCTCGGGAAGCTCGCCTTGACTAGAAAAGATCATTAGCTTGGTTTTGTTGGCATTCAGTACTAATTTTAGTGAATACAGACGAGATATGAGGCAAAAATGTGGCAAAAGTAGATTGTAAAAATTCAAAAGCCTGTGCAAGGAATTTGGAGAAGCAGTAAATGGCAGTATGATATGCATACAAGTGAAACATTTGATGGATTTTCACACAGATTATTGACATAAATTTAAAACAAAATCAGTCCTAGGACCAAGCCCTGGGGTACATGTTTTGTGACCTCCAAGAAGGAAGATGTTGTTCCAGACATTTGTACACACTGTGATTTGTTTGACAAATACTGCTTTATTGGACATGCCAGTATTGATTAGAGTTTTGGTCATAAGAGTATGATCCAGTGTCAAAGGCCTTGGAGAGGTCAATGAATAAAGAAACACAGTATTTTCAGCTGTCAAGTGCAACTATAACATCTGTTTAGTGTGGTATGTATTAACTACCACCTTTTAATCTTTTATGAGGTCTACTTGAATGTGTCTTTCTCTTTTATGTATGCATGAATGTGAGCAACGGACAGCAATGCAATTTCGGGATTAATAAAGTATTTATCTATCTATCTATCATTCAGGACTTTCATGGCTGTAACACCACTGTGTTTCTTTCTAAAGCCCAAGTGAAAACCATTTACAAGTTTATTCCATTCTAAGAATACCTTTAGCTGATCACTAACACATTTTTCAAAAATCGTTGCCAGGACACATAATTTAGAGATTGGCCTATAGTTCTTATCCTCTGAAGGGTCACCTCCTTTCAGAAGAGGTAGAACAAAGGCAGGCTTCCACACTTTAGGAATCTTATTACTAACCAGGCTTAAAATAAAGATATGTGACAAAGGTTCAGCAATAAAGTCAGCAGCCAGCTTCAAAAACATGGAGTCCAACTTATCTGGACCTGCTGCCTTTCTGGAATCAAGATTTTTGAGTGCTCTGTGCACATCAGAAAAAGAGACACTGGTGAATCTAAATGTGCATTCATTAACACATGAACACATTTTAGACATAGCTAGGTTTTCTTTTGAATTTGTAGTGTAGTGTAGGGTTAAAGTCGTCAAAGAGAGATCCAGCAGAAAAAAAGTGTGCATTGAAATAATGCAGCATGTATCATTTTTCTGTCACATGCCTCCCATTTCTGATTCTGATTTCTGAAGTTTGGAAGTTAATTTGACTGTGAGGATGAATAAGTGGAATTGACAGTTTTCCAGAACTTCTTTGGATCATTCAGGTTCTTTGTCATCTCAGTAAGGTAAAAGTCAGACATAGCTTTTTTTTTTTTTTTGTAACTTATGTTTTATTGTTTTTAACAAATTTAACAAAAATACAAAAATACAATTCCACTCCAAGCGAAAACATATATAATGTAAACGCCAAACAGAGATAAAATACCCAAAAACAAAATAAAACAGCAACCATCAAGTATTGTTTTTATGTTAGTGCTGACTATGTGCTGTCCAGTGAGTTTTTGTATGTAATCCATTTGTCGCATTTGTCCTTGAATTTGTCTTCTTTGAGTCTAAGGGTGAAGGTCATTTTCTCCATTAGGAATATTTCCTGCACAATCTCAGTCCACTCCCTGTGGCAGGGTGGTTCAGGGTTCAGCCATCTTCTCGTAATGGCCTTCCTTGCAGCTGTTAACAATATCTTGACCAGATATTGGTCTTTATGGGTTACAACTTGAAAGGTCTTTCCCAGATACAGCACTGTGGGTTCAAAAGGTACAGAATATTGCAGTATATTTAACAATGTCAAATGAACAGACTTCCAGAATGGTTCAATTTGAGAGCAGCTCCAGAAGATATGAGTATGATCTGGATTAACTATGTCACATTGTCTCCAACACATCTGTGGACTCGACAGTTGTTTACTTTTAATAAGCGGAGTAATAAAAAAACGGATACAATTCTTCCAATTGAACTCTCTCCATTTCAATGACGATGTAGAAGTCTGCGAGAACTGACATATGCTATACCATTCCCCCTCTGATATTGTAGTGGACATTTCCCTTTCCCATTTTTCTTTGACATATAAGGTGGTAACCTTGTGACAGGACATCAAGCTATTGTACAGTTTAGATATTATCTTGCGCGTTTTTAGTTGATAAGCACCCATAATTGTTTCTAAGACTGCATTTTGTTCTTCGCCTCCTCCTGGTCTTACTTCTTTATAATAATATTCTCTCATCTGGAGGTATCTAAAAAAGTCATGGTTAGTCAGTCCATATGACGTCTTAAGGTCTTGAAAGGACCGCATCTCATTGTTTTTAATAACTGTTGAGAATGCTGTGACACCCTTGTTAATCCAATTCTTAAATGTTGAGTCAAGTTTTGCTGGTTTAAAATCCTCATCTAAAGTGAGCCATTTTAATACTTTTCTTTCTTTTTTAATTTTCAGTTGCCGTGCTACTTTAAACCAGGTTTCAATTGTGAATATTGTTACTGGATTGAGTAAAGTTTTAATATTACTGGGCAGATTGTCCTCCCCTAAGACAGTCTGAATATGATACCCAGGCATACATGTCTCAATCTCCTTCCATTTGGCATAATAACCAGGATCACACCAACAACACAAATATCGCAACTGGGCAGCATAAAAATACATCTTCAAATTGGGAAGGGCCATACCCCCCTTAGCTTTTGGCAATTGTAATGTTGAGTATCTAATCCTCGCCCTCTTTCCCTCCCAAATAAATCTAGATATCATTCGATCCCATTCTGTGAATTGATTAAGTGATATGTCAACAGGAAGTGACTGAAACAAGTAAAGCAATCTTGGCAAGATATTCATCTTTATTACATTTATTCTGTTCGTAAAATCCAAAGGATAAGTAGACCATTTCTGAATATCTGCTCTGATATTTAGTTTAACTGGGTTATAGTTATCATCATGTAGAAGAGACGGGTTCTTAGACAGAAATACTCCAAGGTACTTAATTTTTTTATTGTCCCACCTGATGTTGTATTTATTTACCACTTCCTTTGAGGGTTTATGATTGAATAGAATTATTTGAGTTTTGGAAATGTTCAATTTGTATCCAGCATTTGAATTAAATTTTTGTAAAAGCTCCATTAACTTTGGTAGAGAAGTGTTAATATCTTCTAAGTGTAACAGTACGTCATCTGCAAACAATCCAATCTTTTGTTCCCTGTCATTGATCTTGATGCCCTTCAAGTCCTCACTCTGTCGAATGGCCTGAGCCAGTGGCTCAATATAAAGAGCAAAAAGAGTAGGGCTGATTCCACATCCCTGCCTTGAGCCTCTTTTTAGTTCAAATCGATTTGTTAAAGAACCATTTACTTTTATTCTTGCTGTAGGCTTGTCATAAATTGCTCTTATACATCTGATTGAGTCTTGAGTTAAGCCAAATTTTTCTAATGTTAGGTACAAGAAGTCCCAATTTACTCGGTCGAAAGCCTTTTCGCATTAAAGGCTGATCAGAGCTGCTTTTAATTTGCTTTTGTTTATCGTGTGAATTATGTGCAGGCTTCTTCTGATATTTGTCCTGCGTTTGTCTTCCCACCACAAAGCCGGTCTGGTCTTCGTCAATTAGTTCAGAAATAAAAGTTTCAAATCTTTTAGTTAAAATTGATGTGTATAGTTTGTAATCCACATTTAACATTGATATTGGCCTGTAATTGGCACAATTTTCTCTATCTTTGTTTTCTTTGGGGATTAAAGTAATGATCGCTTCTTTCCAAGAAGGAGGGGTCTTGCCTTCTTTATGGATAAAGTTAGGGGCCTCAAAAGAAGTGGAGACAGTTCATCCTTAAACTTTCGGTACCACTCTGTAGGGAAACCATCGCTACCCGGAGTCTTGCAGGTCTTAAGTCTGCTTATGGCCTTCTCAACCTCTTTTTGAGTTATTTCCAGATGTGATGGTTTTATTTTGAATTTCTCCTATACAAGGTAGGTCCAATTTGTCCAAAAAGGCTTTGATTGACTCCCTGTCAGGGACACTCTTGTGAGTACAAGTTGTTATAGTATTGATAAAAGTACCTTCTATTTTTTGGGGATCTGTATGCATTTCCTGAGAAGTTGGATCTCTAATTTTTGGAATTGTTGAATCCACCTGCAGCTTACGCGAATTTTCGGCGAGCAATTTGGCGGACTTTGGACCAAGCTCATAATATGCCTGTTTGGTGTATCTCGCTTTTATTTCTCTGTCATGATCTAGAAGTCTTTCAATTTGCCTCTTCAATTGGTTTATGTACTTATGAGACTCTTGATCCTTGTTAAGTTTAAATTTCTGTTCTTGGCCCTTCAAATCTTCAATTAATTGGTTATATGTTTCCATTCTTTTTTTCTTTAAATATGCCCCCTTAGCTATTATTTTTCCTCTTAAGACTGCTTTTAACGAGTCCCACAATATTGATGGATCAACTAGACCATTATCATTTTCATCAATAAATGTCTTAATATCCTGTTTAATATCATCAACTATAGACTGGTTATTTAGAAGACTCACATTTAATCTCCATACTGTGTTTTTTGGCCTGTTTTGGAGGTTTACAGTTAAATAAATTGAATTATGGTCTGAAATATCCATAACTCCGATTCTACTTTCAGTTACCTTGTATAAATTTTCTTGTCCTATAAAAGTAATCTATTCTCGAATGTACCGAGTGAGGTACAGAGTAGTGTGTATATTCCCTTTCTGTAGGGTGTAGCTTTCTCCATACATCTACCATACCGATTTCCCCAAGAGTGGCACGAAGTATTTTAGTTATTTTTTTTTCCCCCTATTTGCACTTCTGGTATCAAGTTTTAAATCAAGAATTGCATTAAAATCGCCTCCACATATACAAATGCCTTCTGCCTCTTTTATTACAATGTCCATAATTGATTTATAGAACTCTCCTTCACTTTCAGGAGGAGCATAAATGTTTACCAATGTCATGAGATTGTTTTCAATAATGCCCTTAACAATAACATATCGCCCATCTTTATCTTTTTTATTTCTGAACATCTTTCGAATTGTAGTGTTTTGGATACCAGTATTGCTACTCCCTTCTATGACTTTGTGAGAATGAGCTGTAAAAAATGTTTCTATAGCCAAATTTATTGAGTTTCTCATGCTCTTGATCAGTCAAGTGCGTTTCCTGCAGCAAAATAATATGCACATTGTCTTTTTTAAGCTTACTCATGACCCTCGCCCTTTTGACAGGATTACCTAACCCATTGACATTTAGCGACATCATCTTTAGTTTTTTGCTCTGCATTGAGTTTGAGAAAGATTTACTATTATTTGGTTGCTCAACATCCTAAACATAAAACAACCGGAACTCCGAACAAAGAACAAGAACAATTGAAGAAAGAATACCAATTGTGACATCCTAAAAAAAAATAATAATAATAATAATAAAAGAAATTGGCTCCCAAGGAAGGGTATCTTAAGTTCCCTTTCTTAAACCCCTTTTCAGGCTAGGGGGAAAGCCTCCCTGAGGAAAAGGGCCCCCTTTCAGAATCAGTGGATATCCTTTAAAGTGCTACCACTAATTCTGCCTCTGGTAAGCTCCTTTTAGACAGGTTGATTAATATACCTAAATGGATAATTAGACTTAAATATAACAATCGTTGACTTTCGACACTTTTAACAATGATTGACATTTTAGATCAAAATTCGTACCGTCTCTTTTTTTGGAATCCGCATCCTCCTGAGTAAAATGTTTCTGTCAGGGTCTTGGCTTGCGCTGAAAATCCTGTAGACGTTCTCGTGCTCGTTTAGCGGCTTCCCTCTCTCCTTGTCGGGGGACGCGTCGCCATGGCGACGCCTCTTCGAGCTGAAGTAGCGAGGAGCCTCCTTGTTCGCCCCCCTCTGTTGGGCTCACGAGGAGCCCTCTCCGACGTAAGTCCCGTTCCGCTTCTCCCGCGTTGTTGTATATCTGTGGTCCGCTGTCCCAGTGAATGCGCATTCGCGTGAACGGTGTCTGGAAGCGGACACCTTTTTCTTTTAGAACGGCTTTGATGGCTTTGTATTCCCTCCGTTTCTGTATCACATCTGACGTGTAATCATAGTCAAACGATAGAGTCTTGTCACCAATCTGGATTTTCTTCTTCCATGCATTCCTAATGATAGTTTCTTTCATTCTGTATTGAAGGAAGTTGACAACTATAGATCTTGGGGGTGCGCTGGGATTCAGCTTTGGCGCCGAGTGAGCGGTGTGCTCGCTGTATTTGTGCATCTGTTCCCTCTTCTATCAACTTTTCACTCACCAGCAACTTCTCCACAAACAAAATCACCGAAGTCCCTTCAGATCCCTCGGGCACCCTCAGAAATCCTCATGTTGGTCCTTCTCGACCTTGATTCTAAATCGTTGAGTTTGTCCTGCAGGATCTTTTGCTCTTTTAGCACCTGTTGTAGCGCTTCGTTTGCTACCGCAGACCACGTCTCCTGTTCGTCGATACGCGCGGCTGCCTCTTCCAGTTTCTGGTCGTGTTCTTGTAATTTCTGCGATGTGGAAGCTAACTGTTGTTCGATCTGCAACTTGAAATGAGCGAAATCCTCTCTCATTTCTTTCCTAAAATCCTCTTTGAACATGATCCAGTTGCCAGTTAACTCCGTGTTGAAGCGGCTGATTTGTTCACTTATCTCTCTCAAACTTGGCTGGACAGTTTCTGTCGAGTCGCGGCCATGCTCACTTCTAGCAGCGTTAGCATCACCGACATCGTCTTCACTTGTCGGTACTTCTGTGTCGGTGATTTCAGTCATCCTTCTTCCTTTAGATTTGGTACCCCCACTCATATTTCGCGTTTTCAACCAATATTGATTAAATGTTAATGAATTAGAGGGGTTTCAACTCCCTGTCTATACGGAGCAATTAATTCACGTGTGCATGCTACTGCGTCGTAACCGGAAGTCCCCCAGACTTAGCTTTTTTATCGAAGATTTACATTTATTTCTGAGTTGATGAAAACTAAGCCAATCAGTCTCAAGTTTACTTTTCCTTGCTAAAGCCCAGACCTTACCCTGATCCTTTAAGAGACTAGCAATCTCATTAGAAAACCATGGATTTTTTCTACCCTTCACCTTGAATGTGCGAAAAGGCACATGTTTATCTATTAACCTTAGAAGTTCATCATGAAAGAAATTCCAAGCTAGTTCAACATTGTCAAAGAGAGATACTCTACTCCATTCAAATGAGACAAGTCACACAGAAAAGCTTATTCACCACTACACAAGGTTTTATCTTTGGTTATTTAACATTTCTGACAGTGGCAATAGCACAGTGGTCGCTTAGATCATTTGCAAAGATGCAAATATCACTGTACTTGTGAGGGGCATTTGTCAAAATAGTGTCATTCAAGGACGATCTATACAGAAATGTATTGTTTGGTCGAGTGGGACTATCAATCAACCGAACAAGGTTTAAAGAGTCACAGATTGACTTTAGTTCGTCAGATACTGGAGTCAGCCAATTAAGATTCAAATCACCCACTAGTACAAAGTCATTTGCATTGAGACCAACCAACATATTGTAAAGTAATGTAATGGCTTCATTGAAAGCTGATGGTGGCCTATAACAACCCTTGGAAAATTCAAGTTTAAGTTCAAATTGTTTTTGCATTGACAGTGATCATAATAAGGTGACATTTGTTTTTCACAAAGATTGCCACCCCGCTACCTTTTCTGGGACGGTCACACCAGTACACATTACTTTTTCGTACTTTTATTTGAGTGAACAGCACTTTTGCCACCTCTGATAGCATGTGCACTGACCTGATCTGTGTCTGTGTGTGTCAGGAGACCTTCCAGTGGATGTTCACACACATCGCTGTGGTGCGGGACCTCGTAGCCATGCAGTACAAAGAACATCAGGAGGTTTGAACCATCAGTCACTCTTATTACACTCAACAAATCCACATTTACAGTCAATAGTGGACTGTGTGTTTGTGTGAACTGCTTCACGACGTGTCCAGTGTGCTAGCAATGAAGTTATTACTCTTTCCAGCGGCAACAGAACACTCTGAAGTATGTGACGGAGGACTGGGTGTCAAAAGAGTACGAGCTTCTACGGGAGCGGGGCTTGTGGGGGCCCCCCATTGGCTCCCAGCTTGACAAGTTTGTTCTGGAGATGACTGAGGGCCCATGCCGCATGAGGAAGAAGATGGTGCGCAACGACATGTTCTACATCCACTACCCCTATGTGGGCGAGATGGAGAGCAGCACCAGCAGCTCCACTCAGGTACAGCTGAGCCAGGACTACACACAACTACACACAACTGCACACATCTGACACACGACTACACACAGATACAGCTGAATTTGTCAAAAGTATCAGATACTAATCGATACTAAAACTATGTATTCATATTAAAACTGCATTTTGTAATTTGAGCAAGATTGATACCAAAAGAAAATATCACATAAATGGGACAAAATATGACCTTTTCTGAACAGTTTTAGAATGATCTTGTGCTTTATCACAACCAGTATAAGACCACAATGTTTTAAATAAAGGATGTGCAATTATTTTGTGTTGAAAATAACAGTTTACTGTTTCAAACTTTGACATGAAAAACAGCATTTTTTACTTTTCATTGTGGTTTCAAAATTGAATGAAAGGTTAGTATAGTGACAGCACTACATCTGAGCATCTGAGCCAGAACTGCACCCGAGTACATCTTAAGCACACGCTAAATTATCCCAAAAAAAGTTAAGGCCCACCTCAAGCTTGGTTATTTATTTTATATATGTATAAATAAAGAACCACGTTTGGGGTTTTGAGTGATTGGAACAGGAATGACATTTATAAATTGATCAAAATGACTAAAAAATACCCCTCCTCTGGTACTTTGTATTGAATCACAAAACAAGTAGACCATCATTTCACAAAATACCATTTTGTGAAATGATGGTCCGCGCACTGAAGCCTCAGACAAAGGACAACCCAGGATCACTCAAAACAAAAACACTGTAAACACTCCAATACTGAATGTCACTATTAAAACGCTAACACCAATGTTTCTGCAGAAGCCTTTGAGGTACCGCCGCGCCATCAGCTATGACAGTAAGGAGTACTACATGCGCGTGCTGAGTGGAAACCCTGGCATGTACCAGCATTCTGTGGAACCCAGCGCCGAGGAGGGGACCAGTCAACAGGAGCCCGAACCAGGAGAAGACACGATCGCCCGGGTCAAAGGTGAGAGGCCAGGCCCAGCAAGAGCACACTGACAACTACTGTACACAGCTCTGAAGTCCATAAGATCAGGACATCTGAATTTTTCCAAGACAACCTGCCAATGCAACATAAAATATAGAATTCATAAAGTTTCAGGCTTAAGTGTTTTTTTGTCACATCCCGTCACAGAGCACAGATATGCGGCAGAGGGCAACATTTATTTATTTTTGGGATCCGAAGCAAGACAGTAACATTTATTTAGACCAACTGGGCAACTATGCCATAAATGTTGTTTCTTAAATAATGGCCCATTTGGAATCTTGGAGGGAATTTGCCAACAGTCAGCCTATTGCCCATGCTTGTTAGGCTGCAGATTTATTTATGTATGTATTTATTTTTTATCAAAAATGCCCAGATTACATGAAAAAAACATCTGTAGCTATCAAATTTTAGGGGGGGGGGCAGACCCCCCTCCTTCAAGACTACTATTTAAGGAGTCTCTCACTTAATGGCCCAATGTACCACCTTTTGTAAAAGTCTTAATTTAAAGTTATGACAATATCCATCTTGTTATGATTTGCATGTGTAAACGGTGGCAAAGCAGTTAGTTAGAGCTCTTGCCTCCCAATAAGGAGATCATGGGTTCAGTTCCTAAGCCAAACCAGCATCACATGATCTCTCTGGGTGGAGTCTGCATGTCCCCCCTGTTACGTGGGGTTCTCTCCGGCTTCCTTCCAACGTCCAAACACGTGTGTAACCCTTGCTTATGACTATGTAGGTCTGGTGAAGGCACCTCTGAAGCGCTCCCGCTCCACTGCAGATGGGGCTGATGAGGACGGCCTGGAGCAAAGCCAGGACCAGCTGCTGGAGTCTGGAGGTCTGGAGGACGAACAACGGCCAGACAACACTGCTCTGCTGCGGCTGCTGGAGGAGGGCGAGAAGGTATGTACGCCCATGAGGCTCCTTTGCTCCTCTAACAATGTATACGTTATGAATATGAGGCTCCTTTGCTCCTCTAACAATGTATACGTTATGAATATGAGGCTCCTTTACTCCTCTAACAGTGCAGACATTATGAACATGAGGCTCCTTTGCTCCTCTAACAATGTATACGTTATGAATATGAGGCTCCTTTACTCCTCTAACAGTGCAGACATTATGAACATGAGGCTCCTTTACTCCTCTAACAGTGCAGACATTATGAACATGAGGCTCCTTTGCTCCTCTAACAGTGCAGACATTATGAACATGAGGCTCCTTTGCTCCTCTAACAGTGCAGACATTATGAACATGAGGCTCCTTTGCTCCTCTAACAGTGCAGACATTATGAACATGAGGCTCCTTTGCTCCTCTAACAGTGCAGACATTATGAACATGAGGCTCCTTTGCTCTTCTAACAGTGCAGACATTATGAACATGAGGCTCCTTTGCTCCTCTAACAGTGTAGTCGTGGCGAACATGACATCACAACATTTAGGATTACAGCTCATTATATTAGAGCATCATGTATTTTGGGACACAGCTCTTACACTGAAATTATTTTGGAACGACATATCTTTGTTTGCGAATAGAAAGCTTGTTATTGTATGAACCTACATTTTTTTGGTGTCTATGAAAAAATATTGCTGTCAAAAATTCTAACCTTATTCTAATGCTGTCAAAGTGTAACATCCATTGCTCTAAATATTCCAATCAGAAACCTAAATGTGTAGTATTTCATTCTCGTTTATCCTCTTATCTAAAGTCCAAAAATCATCTGACTCTAATGCCTGGTGTCCACTGCACGTTTCTAAGAGTTTGTGTTTACTGCAGGTGTCATGTTAGTGGTTACTGTTGATCATGTTTGTGTACTGTTTGTGGTCACATGTTTGTGTTTACTGATTGTCAGGTGTTTATATCTACAAATGGTCACATGTTTGTATTTACTAATGGTCACATGTTTGTGTTAACTGATGGTCACATGTTTGTATTTACTAATGGTCACATGTTTGTATTTACTAATGGTCACATGTTTGTATTTACTAATGGTCACATGTTTGTATTTACTAATGGTCACATGTTTGTATTTACTAATGGTCACATGTTTGTATTTACTAATGGTCACATGTTTGTATTTACTAATGGTCACATGTTTGTGTTTACTAATGGTCACATGTTTGTATTTACTAATGGTCACATGTTTGTATTTACTAATGGTCACATGTTTGTGTTTACTGATGGTCACATGTTTGTGTTTACTAATGGTCACATGTTTGTGTTTACTGATGGTCACATGTTTGTAAACACAGATTGATTGTAAACACAGTGAGAGGAGGGTACTTTCTGCCACCAGTATTGGCACCCCTGAAATTTTTCCAGAAAATTAAGTATTTCTCTCTGAAAGGTGTTGCAATTACACATGTCTATTTCCTGTGGATAAATATATTTGTTTAAGCATGTGATGCTCGTTTAAAATATAAATATAAAAATCCCACCTGAAAGCAAGGACTTGAGCACTAAAACTGTGGAAAAATATCAACAATCTCAAGGTGACACATCCATGTCCAGAGATCTCCTTTGTCCTCAGTGCGTAACATAATTGGCACCACTGTTCCCTCTAAGCTGCGCGCGTGCGCAATTACGCACAGCTCCCAGGGGCATCGCGCAGAGAAAATCTGAGTTGCGCACGAGAGAAAGAGAGAGAGAAAGAGAGCGAGGCGCGAGCCACACACAGTGATGTGCACCTGAACACGTCTGATCATTGACAGCACAAAGCGCCAAATCAAAGGCTCCGTGAACTAAAGTTCTGCATCCCATACGCTTTTAACTAGTCTTTCTTCTGGACCGACCCGCCTCGTATTCACGGAGTTTTTCGAACAAACAGCTGACGAACTAATGCGTCTAGAATAGCGCAAATTACTCCCCATCAGGGGTGAAAGCATTACGGCCCGTTACTGCGGACCCCTAAAACATTTGGTGGTAGTACGCTGTACCAGCAGACGACGAGCTCCTCCACCTGACGGAAAAGTAGTCCCACTAAAATCATTGCCTCTGGACTCAAGCCATCACATTAGACACAAACTTAATCCAGGGTCAGGCTGTACACTTTTTGAGATTTAATCAACCCAGCCCCGAACTCTCAGAACTCACACTGACAAACTTTGATTTGAGTTGGATCTGACTTGTCTCCGCGCGTCTTTACTCTGCAGCGGCGTGAGCGCCGTGAGCAGCGCGGCACAGACACAGACTTCAGACTCCTCTGTCCTCAGCACCAGTGAAACATCATGAACCAATCAGAGCAAACGCCACAGCGCGTCTACAAAGTTTAGCGCTTCGCACAGTTTTCGCGTGTATTGATATGCAAATTAGCCGCATGCGTAACGAGGCGTTAAGTGCTCTATGCGCACAGAATAATCCCAAGTGAAAATCAAGGACTTTTGCAACATTTAAACCCATGTATATGCCTGAAACTAAAGTTAAGGGGTACTCTGAGAGGGAGACAAAGCTTAGGGGGTACTCAAAACAAAATAAGTTGGGAACCACTGCTTTACACGGCAAAATAGTAAACAGAAAAAGGATGAGCTTCTAGAATAAAGCAGAAACAGCCAATAAGCATATGCTATCATTTCTCCTCCCTTGCTTCTCATTCAGAACTTCACCTTGTGTTTGTCCTGAGTGCTTAACACTGTGTTGCGGCTGCTGTGTTTGTTTCAGATCCAGCACATGTACCGCTGCGCCCGAGTGCAGGGCTTGGACACCAGCGAGGGCCTGCTGCTCTTCGGGAAGGAGCACTTCTACGTGATCGACGGCTACACCATGACCATGTCCAGGGAGATCCGCGACATCGACACGCTACCGCCCAAGTATGTGATGCCTCCACCTTCATATCTGCAGGGGAAATGGCAAAGGAATAGTGATGCATTTATTTATACAATCCTAATTTTAGTTTAAGACCAGTTGAATAAATGGCAAAAGTCACATTTTGCATGATTGGATCTAAAAAGGTTCATTTTTCTACCGCTTATTCCCGTTAGGGGTCGCGGGTGACTGGAGCCTATCCCAGTGACTTTGGGCCTTAGGCGGGGTACACCCTGGACAGTGGCCAACTCGTCGCAGGGCTGACACAGAGAGACAGACAAGGACAGACAACTATTCACTCTCACATTCACTCACTAGGGACAATTTAGAGTTCTCAATTAACCTACACAGTCATGTCTTTGGACGGTGGGAGGAGCCGGAGAACCCGGAGAGAACCCACGGTAACACGGGGAGGACATGCAGACTCCACCCAGAGAGATCGTGTGATGTTAGGGTGGAATTCGAGACCACGATGTTGGGGTGGTCTGGGATTCGAACCCACGATCTCCTTATTGAGAGGCAGAAGCTCTAGCCGCTCTGCCACCGTGCACCCCTAAATCTAAAAAGTTAAAAAAAAATAATAATAAATAGGCAACAAGAAATGGGAGTGAGACAAAAAAAAGTTTGAGTAAACATTTTATTGAAAACAACAATTGAACTGAAATAGGCTGTTCTGCAGCAGAGCAAAATGCCTTTAAAAGCTAAAATCTGTGCAAAAATGCATATTCAGTGTAATTTTCTGTCAGGTATTCGTGACATTCTGATGGCATGGTCGGGTTGTTGAGCTGCATAAGCAAGGCCTCTCTCCATCGCCTCTGATTTAAGACAGTCATTTGGATCCTGAGGGTCATGGAACCGAAAAGTCAAGTGGAAGACCCAAAAAATGACACCAGCACTGAGCCAGAGGATCTGATCCATCCGTCAAGACATTGGACGATCCTCGACCCAAATTAAGTCTGTTACTGGTGCGACTGCTGCCCAATAACACATATCTGCCACTGAAAGGCTTCAAAAACAAAAAAACGTCTTCAAAGGCCTCGTCTCCTTGAACACAACAGAACTGCAGCTTGGACTTTACAAGAGACACCAAACCAAAAATTGTGTTTAAACCAAGCTCTGATATCACTCAGATGTATCTTAGTAGTTTTACTTTGACAAAACCACCTGCAAGTTTCACATGTTCCTCTTCACTTTTGCCTCCTTTCTGGAATTTAGAATGTATTTATTTACAAACCTTTAAAGGACACATATTCTGCTACAGTGACTTTTTTGAGCTCTTAACTATGTCCTAACAATGTTCAAAAACCTACCTGATGTTGCATTCAACTGCACTGACGCTGTTTTGAGGAACGTTCATTATATAAAATCCCCACCTTCTGATTTGGTACGTCACTTATCAAATTATATACATGACTTATCCAAGAATCTTCTGCTGTTTTTAGTCCTTAAATCATCTCCAGACTCGTTCTGAGCATTTCCTCTGTCTAAACACAATCACTGCTACTGCTTGGCCAGTGCTTTTTATGTCTTGAAAGTGCTAACATCAGTAAATTGTTTAAGCACTAGTTGCCATCTGCTGGCTGGATACACCCTTTGCGTACAGCAGACAGATCCTTTTATTAAGGCCATAATAAACAATAATAAAACATGAGATGGCAAATTTAAGCTACTCAAGAGCACATTCAAAGGATAACAACTGAAAACAATGCATAATATTTTTCCTTTAAAGGTCCCATAACATGCAAAATCGACTTTTCAGAGGTTTTAACCTTCCTCCAGTGCTATTTGGGCCTCGTATGTTGTGCCCAAAGTGGTTTTTTGATTGATTCCCTCATGTTTTCGCTATTATATATATTATTTACCAAACGGCAACGTCCGTCGTCGAGGTACTGGAGCACGTCAAACTCCAGGTCAGATCCAGGACGTAGGACTCAGCACGACGCACCGTCAGGACGAATAAAAGGTTTATTCAGTGTTTGTGTATCGCTGTTTACCGGAGCACACGGCGCATGCACCATCTCCGCTCTAGGCTTCGCGGGTTGGGCGGGGGAGGCGCGCGAGTTGGGCGGTGGAGGCAGCCTGCTCTCTGTTCGGGGGGGTCAGATCTCAGAGTGAGCCGTTTGCTTTTACAAGGAGGGGGGCCAGTCCAAGAAATGGGTGTTTTTTGGAAACTGTTATGTTATGGATATTACACAACGAGAAAATGTATCAACAAAGCCCTTAGAATAGACTGTGTGAAGGGGAAAATAGCACAATATAGGACCTTTAAATTGCCTATTCTAGTACCACAAAGAACCAGTCTTCCATCAGATCTTTTTAAGAAATATTCAGGAGTAAAATTGACAAACATTGAACATACTTATTTATCTTAATATCTGTATCTATCTTTCAGAGCCCAGAGCAGAGAATAAAATACTATATTTAAACGCAGCCAGCACACAACGGTTTCATTTTGACACTAAGAGCTGCTTTTACAATATATCTGTGCTGGGGCAAAACAGACATTGCTTTATTATATAAAAACAAATCTGGTACAGCTGCTTTAACTATTTTAATTTATATTCATTAATTAATTATAGAATGTTCTTTAACCCAGCAATATTCCATGAACAAATGCTAAAATAGTGAATATTTAGGTGATGTTTCAGATGCTGGACAGTTGTTGCAGTGCCTAAACACGGTGTGTTTGTCTACAGTCTGCATGAGCCCATCATTCCACGAGGAGCCAGGCAGGGCCAGAGCCAACTCAAGAGGACCTGCAGCATCTTTGCCTATGAGGACATCAAAGAGGTGCACAAGAGGCGCTACCTGCTGCAGGTGAGCATTGCTCCACACCCACAGACTCCCATTCACGCATAGTCCACCTTATTACAACATAAACGCATGATTCCAGACTAATCTTACATTACTATTGACCCATGTAAGCCTGTGTCTGACTTGTGTCTAACTCCTGTTCTCTCCCTTCAGCCCATGGCAGTGGAGGTGTTCTCAGCGGATGGCAGAAACTATCTGTTGGCCTTCCAGAAAGGAGTGCGCAACAAAGTCTATCAGAGGTACACTTAACCTAACATGGCAAATTCCAGTCTGATAGTTCTAGCTCTTTGTATTGAGTTGCACACAATATCGCTGATAGTGATGGGGAATAGGCAAAGCATCATTACAAATACTTCACACTGATTGGCCGAAATGTCAATATTTTTATATATTGTATATAATATATACAAGCCGAGAAAGCAACTTTGGATATATTCAGCAAGAGCATAGAGCATAGACATTATTCCCTCCACAAATGCACAAAGCACCTCTATGTGCATGTTTTGTTAAAACCAAATAGTCTGTATTTTTGCTAAAAAATGGGCTGAAGTACGTCGACCTCTGCCCAAAACACAATGCTGCCCTGTGATTGGTCTGCACCATAGGTCTGAAACTGCAGCAACAGGAGCTATAATGACATAAGATGTTAAGCAGAGTACAGCAGAGGAGAGGACTTGTAAAGTGTGTGTTTGCATAAGGTCAGTAGACTGATTTTGGCTGCAGGTTCCTGGCGGTGGTGCCTTCTCTGGCGGACAGCTCCGAGTCAGTGTCTGGACAGAGGCCAAACACCAGTGTGGAGCAGGGGTAAGCAGTCTACAACCTTTACAGATCACACACAGAACATTCTGAGCTGTGAGAACCTAACCTGTGTGTGCTCCTCAGGTCCGGGCTCCTCAGCACTCTGGTGGGAGAGAAGTCTGTTACTCAGCGATGGGAGGTAGGATACAACCTTTAAACAATCACCTAGCACTGAGCAAAATGTCATCAATGTTTCATTTGTAAATCATTTATATGGATTTTCTAGACTATGGAACAATGGAATACAATTAGATTCATTTCACAGTGCATTATTTAAACAGGTCCAGGAGTGTTAACATTTGAGAGACTGAATGTTAATCTAATAGAGGAATGATTTTCATATCAGGACGTGTCTGGGTTTGCAGCTTTTTAACATTGTAATTCACAATTTAGCAAAGTTAAAGTCATAGTTTTGTTTTGTTTTTTTCTTCCAGCGAGGAGAGATCAGTAACTTCCAGTACCTGATGCACCTGAACACACTAGCGGGCCGCTCCTACAACGACCTGATGCAGTACCCGGTCTTCCCCTGGATCCTAGCCGACTATGACTCACAGGTCTGGACTCTGGGGCCTGTGCTGACACTCCCCTTATGGGCTCAACACACGGGAGCCGATATCGCTCCTTCTCCACACATTTCCAATGCAAAAATTGTTAGTCCCCTTTAGCTACAACAATCAATGGTAGTGCTTGAGAAAAGTTATGTAGCTGTCACCTTCATCACAGCCAAGCAGAGTTTCATTGACGAAACGCATTCAGCAATGCGCTGACAGGAGAATTGTGAAAAGTCAGAATCAACATGAAGGAAAAATAATATTCACTGTGATTAATTTTCCCCATATTTTATATTTTGAGAAACTACTACTAGGATACTCTGATTAAAAAAGACTACAGCTTTTTCTGACGCTGCGTAGGGCTTTTTCTTTTGATGTGAAGCAGAGTCAATAAAAGTATTTCAGTCAGTTCAAATCATCAGTGCTTCAATCATGACAACAGAAGCACTGATGACGCTCTTGTTACTACTGCCCACCTTATATTGAAACACTTTGACGACCCATCATCATATGCCAGAATATTGTTTATGGCCTTAAGTTTGGCGTTCGATATGATTCTGCTAGGCACTTTGATAAAGAAACTGTTGCAACTGAGTGTCAACAATTACATTATAAAATTGTATTGGGCCTTGCCTATAGGAAGACCGCAACAAGTTAAAGTTAACACAACAGTCAGACTTTCAAGTTGTTAGCACCAGTTCACCGCAAGGCTGTGTTAGCTCACCTATTCTTTTCACACTGTATACTAATCAATGTAGGACCAAGCAAGCAACCAACTATATACTTACATTTTTGGATGATATGGCTATTCTCAGCCTATTCAATAAAAGGACTGATGTCACGGTCTACGGGACAGAAATTAGCACAGTGGTGCAGTGGTGTAAAGAACACAATCTTGTCTTAAACGTAGAAAATACAAAGGAGATTATTTTTGACCCTAGATCAGTGGGGAACCGTAGCCTCATTAACATAGAGCAGGTGCCATGCTATAAGTACTTGGGTGTTTATTTTGACTCTCAGTTGCAATGGCACTAGCATGTACAATTTATTTAGAATTAGCCAGCGCCTATACCTTTTAAGGAGGCTTAGGTTACACAGTGGAAAGGAATGTCATGCTTATGTTTTATAGAGTACAGAGAGTCTGCAAGACTTAAATCACAGATTTTTACTTTGACCAAAAGAGCGGGTAAAATTATTCCCGTGGCTCCTAGTTCACTACAACAAATTTTTGAGGATACTGTTAAGAGATTCGGCAGGAAGGTGTTCAGTGACCCAACTCATACTCTTCACAATCAGTTTGAGTTGATGCCATGAAGTACAAGGTATAGAGTCCCAAACTGCAAACTAAGCACATATAAGTATTTGTTTATACCATAAGCAATCAATTTGCTGAACTCGGAGAGTGCAGTCAAAAAAATGTATCAATGTAGATGAGTGGCAATTCTGGTGCTTTGCACATGACTGCACACAAGCTTAGGGAATGTGCAATAGGCCGAGGGTATATGCACTTGAGTAATTAAATGCATTTCAGACTGTGATTGTTTTATGATGCTGTGACTGACAAGCTCCTGATGTCGTACAACTCGTGTCTTTTGTTGGTGTTGTATTTTGTGTTCAATGGTGATGCTGATTGAATTTGCTTGCACTGTTGGTGATGTCTTTGTGTCTCGGTGCTGAAGCATGTGACCCACTGTCCCAAGACAAATTTCTCCCAGACAAGACAATAAGGATTATTTTATTTTATTTTATCTTTAATCCCAAGTGACACTTCATACATGATCAATTTGAAATCTGCTTCGATGTTTCCCTGGTCTCAGACGTTTGACCCTTTTGTTTCATGCCCATAGTAGTCCTAGGACACAAGGGATATTTTGGAAAAAAGTTTAATAAAAGATTATGCTACTCCTAAATATTCATAAAAATGTTACTTCTAAAAGGGTGTTACAAGTTATACTTTGTAAATTTGTCTTTGAAAATTAAATTTTGAGACAAAATGTTAAGTGACCTGAATGTCCCTTGCACCATTCTCACCTTTGGCGCTCGCTAAACCTACTTGTGTGGTGTTTTTAGGAGCTTGACTTGAACAATCCCAAGACGTTCCGTAACCTGTCCAAACCCATGGGTGCTCAGACGGACGAGCGGCTGACGCAGTACAAGAAGAGGTACAAGGACTGGGAGGACCCCAACGGTAAGAGACACATACATGCTTAGCACGCATTCAAGTGTGAGGAAAAATGAACAAAAGACATCTATTACACTTTTATAACGCTATTGTCTGATTATCATTACTGGAATAATGCAACAAACTTACTTTGGAATGTTAGAGCTGATCAGATAAAAGGGTCAAGATCTGATTGTTAAGCTGTATAAAACAGATTGTGGTTGTGCTGAAAACATTAGTGATGCCTAACAACCTGTTGTGCTGCAGGCGAGACCCCGGCGTACCACTATGGCACTCACTACTCCTCAGCCATGATCGTGGCCTCCTACCTGGTTCGCATGGAGCCCTTCACACAGATCTTCCTCCGGCTGCAGGTCTGCACCTCACACTTTAGTTCACCTGAGCCCGCTCCTTCAGTTTCTTCATCTTTTCTGTTCTTTTAAATGACAGGGCGGACATTTCGACCTGGCAGACAGGATGTTTCACAGCATCCGAGAAGGCTGGATGTCTGCCTCCAAGCACAACATGGCGGACGTCAAAGAGCTCATCCCTGAGTTTTTCTACCTGCCCGAGTTCCTGCTCAACTCCAACAACTTTGACCTGGGTCAGTATCTCTTTCTGTGACAGAGGGTTGCCCTGGAGCTCCACTCACCTGTGCTGTCTGTGACAGAGGCTTAACCCTCGAGTTCCACTCATCTGTGCTCTGCTCTTCACAGGAACCAAGCAGAATGGTACTAAGCTGGGGGACGTGCTGCTGCCACCCTGGGCCAAAGGTGATCCCCGGGAGTTCATCCGCGTACACAGAGAGGTGAGCTCACGCACCTACTCACTTCTACAGGAGCCTGTCATAAGCTGCTCCTCTTGTTCTCTCCTGTATCTCCCTGACATGCCTGTGTCTCTGTGTCCTCAGGCGCTGGAGTGTGACTACGTGTCCAGTCACCTTCATGAGTGGATCGACTTGATCTTTGGGTACAAACAGCAGGGCCCTCCGGCCGTGGAGGCGGTCAACGTCTTCCACCACCTCTTCTACGAAGGCCAGGTGGACATCTACAACATCAACGACCCACTGAAGGAGACCGCCACCATCGGCTTCATCAACAACTTTGGACAGATCCCCAAACAGGTCAGAACTCTTCTGAGAAGACTCAGAGGTCTGTGGAGTGAATGGCATGTTACAGTGTTGTTTCTATGCTTCAGCTTTTCAAAAAGCCTCACCCTCCAAAGCGCGTTCGCAGTAAAATCAATGGAGATGTTGCCAGTGTGCCACTGAGCTCCAACACTGACAAGATCTTCTTCCATCACCTGGACAACCTAAGGCCTTCTCTGGCTCCTGTCAAAGGTACTTCTACCACCAGAGCCTTAGCTTCTCCTAAACTAGACCTACATTCTGTGCTGTTTGTGCCTGTGCAGAGCTGAGGGAGCCCGTGGGGCAGATCGTGTGCACTGACAAAGGGATCCTGGCTGTGGAACAAAACAAAGCTCTGGTTCCTCCATCCTGGAGCAGGACATTTGCATGGGGCTATGCCGACCTGAGTTGCCGCCTCACCAACTATGAGTCTGATAAGGTCTGAGGGAAACCAGCTCTCCTTTCTGTTTCCTGTTGTGAATTTTGGAATGAACAGACACAGGGTCCCATATTATGCAAAAATTATAGTCCCTCAAACATGTATTTGATTTAGTTTTTCTGCATATTTATCTGTGTCCTTCTTTGACCATTTCAGTAATCAGTTACTGTGTCTTGTGCCTTGTGTAATGTCAGATGCTTGTGTGGCCTTGTGTATTAAATGCACACTAAATGCACTTCATTTGAGTTGCTGGTGTTTGCTCCAGGCGCTGGTAGTGTACGAGAGCCTGTCCGAGTGGGGGCAGGTCCTATGTGCCATCTGCCCAAACCCCAAACTGGTGCTGACCGGAGGCACCAGCACCGCCATCTGCGTGTGGGAGCTGGGCACCGCCAAGGACCGGGCCAAGTCTTTGAGCCTCAAACAGGTGAGTCTGCTCTGCTCTACAGCGAAGAGCGCGTCTGCATGCTCACTCACACTCACAGAAAGCAACTCTGACACTCCCTTTATAGAAGGTGCCACAAGCATGTGCTCTGTTATGCGAATGGGAGCACAACAATTGGATAAGGGTTTTGATACTCTGTGTAAAGCTGACTATTTACAACATTCATTTCATTCATTTTCTACCGCTTATTCCCGTTAGGGGTCGCAGGTGACTGGAGCCTATCCCAGTGACTTTGGGCCATAGGCGGGGTACACCCTGGGCAGTGGCCAACTCGTCGCAGGGCTGACACAGAGAGACAGAGACAAGGACAGACAACCATTCACTCTCACATTCATACACGTACATACATTGTGTTTTTGAGGATTTTTTTTTTTTAACTCATATACTAAATATGATGTCAAAATCCCCCTTTTTGCATCTTAATTTGTCAACAAAATGAGGTGAGACACTTGGCTCCATCCATTTTCCAGATTTATATAGGTACCAAATATGTGCAATTATTGCCATTTTCACACACAAATGCCTCGTTTATATATGAAAACTTTACATGATGAAAATTTCAGTTTTTTCTTATCTTTATGTAAATAAACTACAAAAGACATTTCAAATTGATAGCTCTAAAATTAAGATTTAGCCCTACACCTGCTGTGAGCTTTAAGTGAAAGTAAGCCTTTTTATTGCTCAGATCACTAAAGCTCCGGGGTAAGGAAGTACCTCCATTTGATCTTTTCAAATATTAATTTATTAAAGTTAAAGGGGTGGCCGCTCACAATGAATTGGTCTGATATGATCATTACTAAATTGACATATATAGGAGCTGTAGACAGTTAAATAAAGGTTTTTACAAATTCTACATTTTTTGGAAGGGGGGATAATCCTGCTAATAGAGTTATCATGTCAGTAACGTCCATCCCCTTATTCTTCATATGCATTTTGAAGTATTGCATAGTCAACAGGAGGTGGAAACACCAAATCTTGTTGCATTAAGGTTTCTTCAGATGGATTTTTATTTAAGCACATAACACCTGAAGCAAATTTTGAAAGGTGGAAACTCATTAAGCCTCTTTTAAACTCATCAAGTGATTAATAAACACATGACCTTTGAACTACTGCTGCAGGCGGCACCAGACACAAAAGTGATGAATAAAACCAAATAATCAGAACAAAATTTTCTTCTCTGATGCGAATGTTGGAAACCCAGTTAGTGACAGGAATTAGTTTATTTTCTTCAGCAATATACCACCCTTCACCTCCACATGAATGATTGCATGAACATTAGCTGTACTTTTAGCATCTTTACCCACAAAGTTCTGTAAGTACCATGGCAAGAGTCTTCTGAGAAATCCATAGCTCTGAAGGGCCTCTGGTGGACAGTGTGCTCAGTTGTGCCTCTCCGTCCCGCAGGCCTTGCTGGGACACACGGACGCAGTCACCTGCCTCACTGCCTCCTCAGCCTATCACATCGTGGTGAGCGGCTCCCGGGATAGGACCTGCATCATCTGGGACCTGAACAAGCTGTCATTCATCACACAGCTGAGAGGGCACCGTGCGCCCATTTCCGCCCTGTGCATCAATGAGCTCACGGTGCGTTACAAAGTGACTTAAGCCTGGTGTCCACTGCTCTGTTATTTTTGTTGTGTTTTTAATTTATTTATTTAAGAAAAGAGGATAACTGGACTATGCTTGTAAACCCGCTAACTGCGAATGGGCTCTTTTGATTGGAATCTCCTCAGATCCCAACAACACATCTGTCAAAGTGTGTGTGTATTGTGTGTGTGTGTCTCTCTCTCTCCTTCTCTCTCTCTCTCCCTCTCTCTCTCCATATATATATTTATATGAACTCCTTTTAAGTACAGTTTGGGTTAGATACAGAGAAATACTTCAAAGTTTTGTTATACCTCCTTTTAGTCAACTAATTGGTCGATGAGATGACTTGAGTTGAGAATTTCTTCAATTGACTACAGCCCTAATGATCCGTAATCTTTCATCGCAGATGACCAAAATCGTGCAGTGGACACCTGGCTTTAAGCTTAGCAATTAGTATTTTTATTGTCTTTACAAAGTTATTACTCTTCACATTACATAACATAATCTTCACAAAGTGACTAACGCTCTTGGCGCTGCTCTGTGGCTGAACAGGGGGACATCGTGTCATGTGCGGGGACTTACATTCACATGTGGAGCATAAACGGCAGCCCAATTGCCAGCGCCAACACCTTCACTGGCCGCAGCCAGCAGATTCTGTGCTGCTGTGTGTCCGAGATGTACGAGTGGGACACGCAGAACGTCATTCTGACCGGCCACTCGGACGGTGTGGTCAGGGTAGGTGCTCCTCTCATCTTCTGCACTGCTCTGTGCTCTCACAAAGCAGTGTATCTCAAATCAGATACAGATTCTGTACATTTTACTGTATTGAAAAAAAATGCATTAATGGGACAAAATGTGACCTTTCCTGAACAGTTTTAAAATTATTAAGCTTTATGAGAACTAGTGAAAGACAACATGGAAACATAAATAAAGGACTGTAAGAGTTTGTTAAATGTATTTGTTTTTGTTAGGGCAGCACAGATACTGCTACGATGTAGTCATGATCAACTGTAAAATGTACTTCAGTAAAGTACAGATATTTTTTCAAACTTTGTACCGTATTTTAACTTTTGTTCATCATTGTGGTATCCAAACTAGTACTGAGCCTATTCCAGTGTATCGAAATGGAGTTTCTTGTGACGACACTAAAAGCAGTCCACCTGTGTGACTGTGCTTCTCTAGTTCTGGAGAATGGAGTTCCTGCAGGTCCCAGAGACTCCTGCCCCAGATCAAGTGGAGCCAGACGTTCCAGACTGCCTCAGCGAGGAGAAGATGGGTGAGTGTTGTTTACTGTGCCACGACACGGACTGCTGAAGAGCACAGACTTTCAATTGTGTATGTGTGTGTGTGTGTTGCAGAGGGCAGCGAAAGCCACAATGGTGAGGAGGACAGCAGTGAGTCTGAGGGAGAAGAGCCCTGCCTGGCTCCCGAGTCCAAACCTCCACGGAACCCATCAAGTGGAGGAAGCAGCCAGCCGGGCAGCCAGCCAGGCAGTGCTGTGCACCGGCCCCGTGGTGAGGACCGCTGGGCTTGGGAAATTCCCCCTGAGACTGCTTACATGAACTCAATCAAGCTTTTAACCTTGTTACAATGGTGTTTCCTCATCGTTATCTTAAGCCTCGGTCACCATGACCCCTGCAAACGGCTGCGAACAGGCTACAAACGTTTTTTTTGCTAATTTCTTACGTCATTATTGAGACCGCCTTACAAAACTTTAGTGTTTGTAGACCATTCTTAAGTTCGTAGCCAGGTAGATTGTCTTGTCGAAGATTTTCAATGAACAGCCTATGAAGGCTGGTAGTGTTTGAGCGTCAAAACTCCACTCCAGAGACCACTGGCCTTAAGTGTTCCTCAAGAGCGCATTAATGTGTTATTAATGATCTCTTACGTCAGTCTTGAGTCAAACTAATACCACTGTGTCTCTCTTTCGATGTGAGTAAGATGTTTTTAAGTTCAGTTTGAGCTTGTAGTACGGTGCAGGTGGAAACATGCTGGACTACAAGCGATCTAAGTGGTGACACTTTATGGCAGATAAACGCATATTTAATTACTATAAATATCAAACTTAGTAGATGTAAACCCTCATTCGTCCAGGTGTGGTCCATCGTAGAAAGGATTTCAGGGGTTGTCATCCGGACGTTGTTTGAAGATCGAGACGTTTCGACTTTTATCCAAAAGTCATTGTCAATCATTGACATTGACTTTTGGATAAAAGTCAATGTCAATCATCTTCAAACAACGTCTGGATGACAACCCCTGAAATCCTTTCTACGATCAAAGTTAGTAATCAAATAATCATCTTGCGTTATATGTGCGCTTCTTCCTTTGATACGTTTGTTAAATATTTGCCAGTCAGCTGCACAGTCAGCGTAGTGTCGAAACCAACAACCGGCTTTTATTTACAGTCAAGGTAGACAAATGAACAGTTTGTGGCGAAGTTGACGGCTTTACTCTGCGACCGCGCGTTCACCTCAGTCCGGTGTGTTTGATTCCAGTGTTGATGGTGTTGATTCCAGAGTTCAGCTGCCTCCACGGAGGACATAAAGCCAACAAATGCATAGAAAATGCATTAATTCCAATGCGATAATAATACTGTGCTTTGCTTCAATTCCTGTGTACAAACAAATCTAAATGTGTGCCTCTGCTTGTTGCTTGGTGCTCAGGTCCGTCTGCGCGCAACGGAGCCTCCTGGTCCATGGACAGCGGCTCGGACGACTCTCACCGCTGGTCAGACACACTCAGCATTGACGAGAAAGACGGCTTTGTGTTCGTCAACTACTCCGAGAACCAGGTCAAGGGCCCGCACTACCCCGCCGTGACCCAGGCCGGCCCTGGGACCGCAGTGGAGAGCCGTGCCTACAACCAGCTCCGGGCAGGTGGGTGTCGGTGTCAGCACTCGGCTCCACTCACTCACACCGGGGCCCGGCGCTGACTTGAGTTGGTTTTTTACAGGCTACAGATGGGAGCGGCAGTTGGTGTTCAGGAGCAAACTCACCATGCACACGGCGTTTGACCGCAAGGACAACGGGCACCCGGCAGAGATCACCGCACTCACCATCTCCAAGTAAGAGGCCTCTGTAACCACCACCGCCTCAGGAGCACTGCAGCACCCAGGTTTAAACCACCCAGGTTTAGTTAGCACAAATTCAGTGTTTTCTGAAAAGAAGTTTGTTTTTGTTCAGTGTGAATTAACACAGTAGCATGTTCTGAACCAGGCTCAGATCTGGTTTGGAATTAGAAAAAAACAGTATGAACAAATTGTGACAAAACTGTGAATACAGTTGTGGCTCATTCTCATTCAAACCTTTGTTTGTTAAACTATAACTCCTATTTACAAATCATAAAAAGCTGACATATGTAGTTTAAACACAAATTTGACTAATGCTCGCGCCTTGTTTCAGAGACCACAGTAAGGTGCTGGTGGGGGACGGCCGTGGCCGGGTCTTCAGCTGGTCAGTGAGCGAGCAGCCTGGGCGCTCTGCTGCTGACCATTGGGTGAAGGACGAGGGCGTGGACAGCTGCTCCGGCTGCACCGTGCGATTCTCTCTGACCGAGCGCCGACACCACTGCCGCAACTGTGGTCAGCTCTTCTGCCAGAAGTAAGCCCCACTCTCACTGTGCACTTTGAGGCCAGGACATAGTGCAGGAGGAGATTTGACTTTTGTTTTAAGCTTGTATTAGACTAAAGAGCATTTCCTTCACACAACAGCGCCCTGCTCCAGGCTCACGGAGAGACAGTGCCGGTCTATGTACTACATGATTTTCTAGGTGAAAAAAAAAAAAGACTATAAAAAGTAAATGTATTAAGCACATTTGCTGTGTTGTAATGGCAGAAGATTATTGAGAAACAGCCCCTTTCCTTGACCAACACCTGATTTGTTCACGCCTTTGACTAGTTAACTACATTTTTAAGTAGTCGTTCCTGACCTCGCTTGTCAACTAGTGAATTTATTTATTTGTTCATTTGAATTCATTTGACAGTACATATTAATCAACATGATCACATGTTAATATGCCAGATTTAGCCATAAAGGCTCATTTCCACCTGTAGTCCCATGGCAGGTTGATGTTAGAACAGTCGGCCACAAAATTGTTGAAAGCCACACCGACATTAGTTAATTAATAAACATTACTAAAAGCAGAAGCAGTAGTTAAAACAGTGAACAACATAAAGAGGAAAAACAACACAGAAGGACAAGTAGAATAGTATTGAAAGATACGCATAATGACAGCAGTTTTGATTGTCCAGGAGCCGGAGCAGGAGTTTTACTGATCTACAGAACGTTCTGAGAGTTGTGATGTTTGTAGTATTGGCTGGGACCGTATTCTAGGTGTGAGCCGCCCTCACAGAGAAGAACATCTGCCCTAAAGTGTTTTTTTTTTTTTAAAGGAATGTCAGTCCCCGCTGCTTTGGGCTCCTGTGGTAACACTGTCTTTCAGATGGATAAATTCTTGCAGGGGGAGTGTAGCCAGTCCATGAATTATTTTACACACAAGAATAATGTTGTGAAATGTAAGAATATTTTCCCAACTTAAAATAAATAAAAACTGTATTTTGATAGAATGTGACAGTGATCATATGGGTTTTGCTTTTTGTCTAGAACCTTTAGAGATTGTTTATATAGTATTTCCACTGACTGCAGCATTGTTTTAGTCATGGGTAGTTAGTGATTCAACCACTATTACAAGGCAGGACAATCTGTCCCGTTTCTACAGCAGACACAGCCTAACAGTTCACACAGAACAGAACACAAACACACACTCTACATGATAGCTGCCAAATAAACATAACAATAGCTGCACTATGCACACTCACCTAGCTTACATCTTTTTCAGCGATCCATACTCCAAATGCACGTGGCCTGTCACAAAAAGTAATTTTATGTCCAGGTATCAAATAGATAAAGTCAAATGCTGGTCTAATACTAATTATTTTATTTAGATTAGGGACAGTGAGTTATCTGATGATTTTGGAGCTAATTGAGTTTAATCCAGTTTCTGTATCTCTAACATACACTCTTTACCAGTACTTTTCTGTATAAATAGTTGTTTTTACATGAACCCTGTACAGTTGTAGCCTTTTGAGTGCAGTTTGGGTTAGATTCATGGAGAGAATTTCATCAGTCGTGTACAGCCCTAGTTTGAGTCGTGGTAGTACATTTGTACATGTTTTGTACATTCACTTTTAGTTGAAACTCTAAATGCACACACAGTTAAATATGCTAATGATATTGTGTACCATTAATATTTCAACAAACTAATATATATGTAATCTTTGTGTCTATGTATGTGGTGTGTTTGTAGTTCCAAAAATTGCTAGATGTGTTGCGATAAGGTCTTAAACATTTCCATAAAGGTATTAGAAAGGTCTTTAAAAGGTTTTAAAGCAATGCTTTGGACATTCTCCTCTCTGCTAACGCTACTGGCTCTCGTGTGTATTGTCCTCAACACATTTCCTCGTCTTTTCCAGATGCAGCCGCTTCCAGTCGGAGATCAAGCGCCTAAAGATCTCATCTCCGGTCCGAGTGTGCCAGAACTGTTACTACAACCTACAACACGAGCGGAGCGCCGAGGAGGGACGAAACTGACCCGCTGTGCCTCTTCACGTCTGCCGCGGCCGCTCCGGACTCCACAGACTTGTTCATATTGTACATAGTTCCACTTTTCTGCGACGAGAAGTTGTGACTGAAGTTGTTCACAGAGGGAAAGAGCGAGAGCACTGACACTTGTTCTCGTTTGCCACAAAATGTCTGTGTTGCCAATGTCGAGCATCTCACTTCCACTTTTTTGTTGCCGTATATATCCATCGACTATGTTTTTATATATTGTTTTTGTTTTTTTATGAATTCCCATGATGTGATTTTTGCGTTTGGTTGACACATTTCGACCACATGCTGACATATCCTTCCCTCCGCAGCGCACACAAAAGGGACGTATCACCGATGTAGGTTTAGCGGCATTATTCCACGTGTTTGCACTCCACACTTTATGCTTGTATGCAGAGATCACTTTTATCCTGAGGCCCAACTAAGCCCATCTATGAACTTTCAAATCAATTTTTTGTGCCAGTATCGACACTTTCTAAATTATGGTTACTCAGATAAGATTTGGTGTCAGTTGAAGTCGGTAGATGTATATACTGTAGTATCGGCTGTAACGTGTCAAGTGCTTTTTCTAGTCAACCAAACGACTAACCACGCGTACTACTACTACTACTACTACTACTACTAAATATAGACTAGCTTCATGTCCCACAGAGGAGCGTAGTTACAGAGCCCGGTACAGCAGTGAGTAATGCACTGTATAAAGGGTCAAGAGGTTGTAGAATTTGAGGTTTCAGATGGAAGGCAGGAGCGTATGTAACTCTATAGCCACATTTTGACTGGCTCTGGCCTCGCAGAGCGCCTCACTTTATAGCACTTTGGGACGGTTCTATTCATGGTGGAAATTCTAAGGGCCTAAACTGTACCAGAATTACACTTTTTAAACTTGTCAGCGATTCACAAAAAGATGTTCAGTAATTCTAATTTTGTAGCTGTGAAATGTGAGCACACAGGAAACTACTTCTGGTTTCTCCTCAGCTTGTTCTGCATTTATTTCCCTTCTCTGCAAAGACTCTACGCTGTGTCATGTAATGGAAATATCATATTTTGGATCTTGACAAAGCGAGTGCTGTGCGTCGATAAACTGAAAACAGCTGATGCCAACATGCTTTGCCAACTATGTTTTGCTAAGCTAAGCTTAACATACAAGTTAACGTCAGCGTTTGGTGAGTGTTGGGGAAAATAGCATTTCTCCCCTGTGCCAACTGTTGTAGAATAAATTGGAAGTAGTCTGAAAGAAGAGGCTGGAGTTCTAAAGCAGGAGAAGTTTCCAGTAGGAGACATGAAGCCTAAGACATTGCGATTGTGTGCATTCCAGTCTAGTCCAGTCCATGTTTCTCTGATGACATGGGCAAAAATAAACAGATGAGCTGGCAGTGTCTGACTGACTCTGAGGATGCTATTTTCTCCTACGTCTCCTTTTTACGAACTTGTTTTCGCCTTCTTATCCGATCAACTGGCTGAAAAGCCTTCTGGGAGCTAGACCTCTCACGGCCCACATTGGATCACTTAAATACACTGGCACGGTTCAGTTGGTCCCAAAGTGAACCAGTCGAAACGTGGCTCATGGGTTTCAAAAGATATAATCTAAGAGAAAAAGTGTTGAATGTTAGGGATAGGGTCACACATTTGCCATAATAGCGCTGGGGCTTAAAAAAAAGAAATGTGTTTGAATAATGGCACCACTTTTTTAGTAAAGTGACACAAATATTTCACATTAGTTAATTTGTTGTTAGAGAAGACACTAATGATTGCTTCATATGGATAAATCCAGTAATTGCAGACATATTACCCACTTTTTAGAATGTGGTGCTGTCATGTGAACACAGCCTGTTTGAACCAGTTTTCCACTTTTCCCTGGTCCTCAGCCCGACTCGGCTTTCATGCTTTCACAATGATGTAAATGTGCCTTTATTTAAAAGAAATTTGCAATTATTTGTGTACCGGCAATTGTTAACTTGCAAACAACACTGTTGTTGTATTACACCAGTAACGCTTCATCGTAATCGTTATTGGGACTACACAGACTCTACAACCAGTGGTAGAAGATGTACTTAATTTTGTTACTTAAGTAAAAGTACAGATACATGAGTGAGAAGAAAAAAGTACCTGTTTAAAAAAGTATTGCTGTTAAAGCGTTACAAGTAGTGATTTTGACTAAATCACCAAGCATTACAACGGGACTAAAGCAAGACTAAACTAGGGACAAAACTAGGATTAAACCAGAGACTGAACCAGGGACACAGAATTAAAACATCACTAAAACAGGAGTAAAGCAAGATTAAAATATGGACTAAAAAAAGACTAAACAGAACTAAAGCTAAATTAAAACCGGTCTAAAACGAGTTTAAAACCGGACTAAATTAATTCATTAATTATGAGGATACTACAAAAAAAATTATTGCGATATTGATATTGGTTTCGCCTACATTCTACTTTTCAGTCCAAATGAATGTAATAGAGTAGTGGTTCTCACTCTTTTTACCCCAAGTACTACCAAAGAAAAGATTTGGCTTTCTGAGTACCACCAAATCTAAATTGGGTCTGTAAGCAGACTATTTCAGGTCTAAATTAGGGATAAACCAGATCTTCAGTAAGAATACACCATCGCCACAGTAGTTTTAACCAGAAATGTACTAAAGGAAGAGCACAAAATGTGAATAAAATGGACTCTAAATGAAGTAAACGTTACAATTGAAGAGGTGTCCATGTCCCACCAGAAGACGTTTGCATGTCACCAGTGGAACACGTACCACAGTTTGAGAAACACGGTAGTAGAGAGTAGAGATAGAAGTAAAAAGTATCCTCTGTTAATGTTTACTTTTGTACTTAGTTACTTTCCACCGCTGTGCAAAGTACATTTTTATTACAAAGCAACAGCATTATTAAAATCAAAATGATACAAATGTCCAAAACAATTATTTAAAACCTCTGAGTTAAATCAATAATATACTTTCATTGTAAATATTATCTAAAAGGCATCAGTTGGCATATTCCAACCTTCATTTGGTTAAAGTTTTATATAAAAGGTCTCAGTGTACAGTAGGAATAATGAGCCGAGCCGAGCCGAGCTGAGCCAGGCCGAGTCGGGACGGTGTTAAAAAACAAAAGAAGCGCTCTTGCCTCGCGCACACCTCTACACACAAACCCCCCCACATTATCAATAGCACACTGTAAATACAAACGGACGGCTCATCCTGTGTCTGTAAATGTAGCGTCTGTCAGCACCAGGATACAGGCGCGGTCCTGTCCCACCTGTTCACCGCTCTGACCTTTCCCTCCTTCACCTGTACAAACATGTGCGAGCAGAACAGGCCGCTGTACAGTCATATTTATGCAATTGGATCTGTTTTGAGATTTTTCTTTTTATTAGATGAATTTCAGCAAGTTGATTTTACTTGTTGCATGTTTTAACGCTGCTGACTTTCTGTGTCAGTGCTTTGTACATGTCCTCGGCGTTATTTTGGTTGGGTTGGATCGTCTGGATGGTCCTGGCTGTGGGGGGCGGGCTGAAAAACGCCGCGGTCCGGACATTTCCTGTATAGTTCACTACGCGCTCCCACAGTCGCCCACACTCCCTCCCGACAACGCAAAAGAACTGGTACCTGCTCATTTTAATTTCATTTCAATAAATAATAGCTGTTTACCGACACTTTAACGTGGACGGCTGCGAGTGTTTCTTCTACAAAAGTTTGCATTGCAGCCTTATCTTAAAATGTTTGCTCTTGCATTTTGGCCAGGTTAAATACACTGCACAGAAGAGAACGCATGACTCATAATACAAATACTTCATACATCTTCAGCAGTTCGTCAAAATGGTACTTGACGTGACATACATTTTTTATGTGACTGATCTGTCATGCTTCAGGACAAATTGTGCGTTCAGGGTGTAAGACACAGGGCAAAAGAAATTATAATTGTGTTTTTGTAAAGAGTGGGACAGTAGCGTAGTTCTTTAAATAGCACTAGCACAATTTTATCAGCCATTCATGTACCTTGTATATTTTTCTGTTCCATTTCTAGTCTTGCTTTACAAGTCATCTGCTTCTTCTGAGAGTTCACACTTCACTGCTGCCACTCAGAGCCTTACAGAAGCTGACTAATTGGAAAAGATGGTGAAGAAAAGGCTAGGGTTCAAAACACACATTTCTATAGTTTATCTTTCATGTAAATTAGCTTTTGTAACATTTTAAAGTTACAAATCAGTACTTTTGACATGCATAAACCCTGTGTTAGAAGAGACAAAAAGCTGCCTTCCTATCCAATCAATGGAGAGTTTACCCCACGACAGGCCACGCTTCCCAGCATCATACGTTGCCGGCTGTATCTATTGTTAGCGCTTGTGAGTGGAGTGGTGACCCTGCTCACAGAGGAATGTGTTTCAAGGTGCCTTTAAGCACTGAAAAATCTTTAAGATCATTTCAATGTCATTCCTTGGAAACTGGAGGCAAAGAAAGGTTGCACCTTTTCATGAGATGTATTTCAACCTTTATCACTTATCATCCCGATCAAAAGTTTAAGACCTACTGAATAAATGGCTTTGATCAAGGTTCCAAGTAAAGCTTTGATAGGCAAAAAGAAATGGGAGTGAGACCAAAAAAAGTTTGAGCAAACATTTTAATGAAAACAACAATTAAACTGAAATAGCTGCAGCTGATCAAAAGTTTAGGACCACCTCAAAAAACCCGAAACCCCCTCAAAACAGAACTTAAAGTATCAAATATGAACTCAGTAATGAGTAGCTCCACCGCTATTGTTGATCTCTTCATAAATTGGTTGTGGGGCTTTATGCAAGTGTTTCCAGGAGGTGAGAGGGAACAAGTGGTGAAGAAGGCGGCCTCATGAAGGGCATCTACTGTCTGGAACTGTGCCACTTGCCAATTGGATTTAGATCAGGGGAACTCCAGGGTGGTCCAAAGGTGATGTTATTCTCCTGAAGAAGTGCTTTGTCCTGGGGCTTTGTGAACTGTAGCACAGACGAGGCTCTCAGTCATGAGGGATGCTCTCTGCAACATCTGCACAGAGCCATCGGCCCCTGCACCACCTGGAGCTCCATTGTTCCACTGAAGGAAAAAGCCCCCCAGGCCCAGATCATTATGGCGCCCCCTCCCTGTGGAGCGTAGAAAACATCTCAGGTGGATCTGTTGGAAACCATCAGTTTCAATCAGGGCCCAAAGCTTTTGATCAGCTGCAGAAAAGTCTATTTCAGTTTAATTGTTGTTTTCAACCAAATTTATACTCAAACTTTTTTGTCGCCCATTTCTTGTTGCTTATTGAAGCTCTACTTGGAACCTTGTTAGATCAAACCATGCAACACGTGACTTTTGCCATTTTTTCATCTGGTCTTAAACTGTATATTATGTTATTCATGGGTGCAGCTTCCTGTTTTCAGTCATTTTCTTTTAGGACTTTTCACTGTTCTAAAGGTAGGATATTTAGTTTTCAAGTGTTAATTGCTATGGCAACTATCCTATTGTTGATCATTCTGAACCTCATGGAGATCACTGTGCTATACTGCATTTACAAAAAATGAATAAATAACAAAACCGTGCAGTAGGAGACAGAGAGGGGAGAGAGCCACTGAAGCTGAGAGCCTGTTCTTGGGACGCATCCCATTTGTGACTTGCCTCCTCAAAGCCTTGCTGTGGTGATGCTGCCTTCGTGGATCATGCACTCTGCACACATCAGGGAGACCGGGGGAAGTTCAGACACGTTTTTCAGTGCTGAATCGGAATAATTTAAAACATCCTACATACATTTAAGGATATTTCCTAACTGTTAAATAAAAGTGTTCTGAGACTTGCACCCCAAAGCACCGTTTGAAGGTTTTCCTATACATAAAGCATCTACAAATATATTATGATTCACTTGTCTCCACCAAACTCAAGATACCCCAATAAACTTAAACGATAAAAGTAATAATGAAATGTCAAATGTAATTTGAAATGCAGCGATGTAGGGCTGGGTGATACAGGGATGAAAATGGAATGGCGAGCTCGTCCCTGACAATCTGCTATTTTTTTCTCCTGTTGTTTAGCCTCTGAAGCCTCTGAGCAGATGACTTTATTTACCTCTTAAAGGCCAGAGCTGCACAATTAAACCAAATCCACACAAAATCGCAATTTTAATGCAAATAAATTAATAAATTGAAGCCAATAACAAAGGCTTGCTTGCTCAACATATCGGCTTTCATGTGGAAACAACAAACTTGTCCAATCTGCTCCTAAAGATGTTTTATGTTCCATTGAATCCACTTCATCCATAGATTTCTCTGGGACATTGTAACTTCAAAGGCTTTTTTCTTAAAATGCATTTTTCTCCCTCGGGACATAAAGATCACCACTAGATCCCACACCAAACTGTACATGTAGGACTCAACAAGATTTTGACAAAACGTACAGGAATTTTTGTTATCTAATTCTAAAACTGATTTACTGAAGTCTAAAGTAAAAAAAATAAATAAATAAATAGGATTTTTAGGACAATTTTCCTTCTTTAAAGTTTTTGTAACTAATATGTGTACAAAATGAACTAAGACATTTAAACCTGGTTCTGTCCATTTTTCAATTTTATATGTCCCAAAGACGGATAATTTTGGTCGTTTTTACACACAAAATGCCTCATATGAAGTTCTTCAATTTTTTTTCCTATTCACCTGTAGTGTCTCACCTTAAGTACGCCACTTTTGCTTTTTTTTTTTTGTTCTTTGTTACTTTCCACCACTGCATACTAGTAAAACAAAAAAATCGCTTTTATGGGTGTATCAACTTACCCCAGTCTCCCCCAATGAACAGAAGCCACCTCGGCTAATAATAACCTCGTTTGCACCGTTTTATTGGACCTAAAGGACTTGTGGTGTGAGGAAGAACGCGGTCAGAAATGGGACTGGCCCCGCGCCGCTCCGCGATGACGCGCGGCCGGAGGCGGAGTCGCAGTGGAGCGGACACTGCGGATAAACAAACACACGCAGCGGTCACGGAGTCTGCGGAGCGCCGCCGGACTTCTGACAGCTCCGGGACACACACCGTAAAAGCTCGCCCTTGTCCCGCCTCTGCACCCGTCGCCGTGTCCTCGGATGTGGCTTACGTGACGCCGCGCGGACACACAGCTCAGCCGACTCGGAGCGGGATGACGGAGCTGCGGAAGCGCGGTGCGGGCGGAGCGGTCCCGGACAGCACCGACAACCTCAGCGACAAGGTACGAGCGAGAACACCGCGTTTGACACACACCACCCACTGCCTCGGACATTGCGCCAACACTGTCGGGGGCTCGAGGCGGCGCAGACGCGGGAGGTCAGCGTTAGCTCCTAACTAGCTTGTCCCGGTCTGCGGCTAATCAGCGGCAGAAGCGCCGTCCGAATACACTGTGTAACGCCACTGTTATTGACACTAATGACGTGTGCTTGCCTCACAGTATTCACCCGCTCATGGGCCCCTGACAGAGCTCACAATGGAGCACAGACAGACAGGTTTGTAGAAGGTGAAGTGGCCCGTGATGTAACTGAACCAGGTGGACTCGTCCGCCCGGTCCGCGCCGCTCCCGGTCCGCTCCACACCGCTCCGCCGCGCGTTAGCTCAGGCTGCTCAAACAAGGAATCAGAAGTACCAGCTAAGCGGACCGTAACTGTCTCTAAAGTGAATTGAACAGCTTTACAAATGGATCATAGGAACTTTACAGCCACATTAACCAGACAGAGCACAGAGAGCTCAAGTTTCCCGCCCGTAGTGAAGCAGTAGTTGGATTGTTTGAGCGCAGACATGGCAGACATGGCCCATTCATTCTGTCTTTATGCAGCGGTGTAAACAGAGCCGCCTGAGCCAGGGCCACACACGGCCCACGGGCCCAGACACACGGCCCACGGGCCCAGACACACGGCCCACGGGCCCAGACACACGGCCCACGGGCCCAGACACACGGCCACGGGCCCAGACACACTCTAAAGAGTGTGAACTAAAACATTCTAAAGTCAGAATGAAGGCAAAAGTGAAGTGGAACTTAAAGTGATTTTTAAGGCTGCAGTCATTCTCCGTCGACTAAAGACCTGCTCTGTCGACCGATTAATCGACTAAAAGGGGGTGTGGCAAAAATATATTACAACTCTGAAGTATTTCCATGTATCTAACCCAAACTGCACGCCAAAGACCACAACTATGCAGGAATTCATGCATTGTTGGACTCCCAAATCTTCAGAAAACTCACTCTATATCTTCTTGGTTTTACTGTTTTTGCCATAAATGACTAATAAAAATGTTGGTCGACCAAGATTTCACTGGAGAAACTGTGATTTAACCTCAGAATATCACAAAATATGAAAAAATTAGATGATTTTTGAAAATGAAAAGCACAAGACACAAGAGCTGCTTTAAACATATTTATTATTGTATTTTACATTATGTTTTAGGAAATTAGGATAAAGGATGAAGGAACAATCCAGAGCTATGGGTTTCACTGGAAAAATACTCACAGAAATGTTGAACCCACAATCATTTTTCATTTTATCTAGAGATATATCATAAATTAGATTCTTTTGTAGCTAAAATTAAATTTTATGGCTAGAAAATTGTATTTTGTCCACCGTTTGTTAAAGAAAAGCAAACTAACTGACCCTGGAAATTCAAACACTTAGAATTTAGATCTAATATGGCAAATCATTAAATCATTTACAGTCGACTTCATTTTGCCTCCAGTCGCCTTCATTCCAGTTTTGATTACACATGAACACATTTTAAAGGGTCTATTGGAGCTATGTGTCAGATCTACAACTGTTTTGTAATTTATTAGGATGCTGGCCTTTGGTTGGTTGCTAGGTAACAGTCATGGAGTTACCTTATAGAGAGTTTGACTAATACATGAACATATTTGTCTTAATATAACTGAAATGAGTGTTTCATATTTCATATATATATTTAAATCTTATGTTTTACTGTTCTTTGTACAGTCTACAGTTGTGCCTGTGTGAGTCAATAATAACAGCAGTCGTATGTGTCTCCTTGTCTCATAAACACGCCTCAGTTCATTTGTGCCGACAGAGAAGACATTGAACTTTGCACCAGTTCCGTTCCATCTGAACAGGCCATATACACAACCCATAAACAGGGTCAATGTATACCATCTTTTAGCACTGCTTCTGATCCCAAAAATCTATGGATATTAACAATTGATACATTTATGTATAAGTTAACATGTAAGTCATTTAAACAACAGACAAGATTTGACTGAATATTAACTTTAGGGCTGCACATTATTGGGAGTTATTGCGTTATGCCTTGCCTTTTCCCATCTTCATTTCTGAGGTTTAGGAGTAATGGAAGCCTCGACAGCTTCCTCCACACACTCCGTTGTAGGGCTGCAACAATTTAATCGATTAATCGCAACTAATCGATCATAGAAATGATTGTCAACTATTTAAATAATCGAGTAATCATTAACTGGTCTATGCACAGACTCCAGAACATTTAATGTGCTGAAAGAATAAGTTTTATTACTCAGAGAGAGCATGAATAACACAAAAACACATAGAAACATGTAAAATTGTGTGTTCATTTGTACATTTTCTCCACCAAGACGTCGTCAAACGCCTTCTTTTCAGCTTTGTCTGGATAACATTTAGTAAAATTCTCATATCCAGGGGTCTTTCGCGTTCTAAACAACTAATCGATTAATCAAAGTATTGATTGCTAGACTAATCAACCACCAAAATAATGGTTAGTTGCGGCCCTACTCCATTGTCCAGCCAAGGCTGAGCACCAACAGATGTTTTGGTCCAGGCTCTACCCTCTCTTTGTCTCCTCTCTCTTCCTCTTGCCTTCCATAATATCCTTCAGAATGTGAGTGCAGAGGTTTTGGGCCTTGTTGATGGTAAAAGTCCTGTAGTTTCCTTTTCCTTACAGTTTATTTTAGTTGTCGCTCTGTCCCCATTTCCGACCGATTTGTTCTGTTGCTCTAGCTGCCCTCAGTCAGAGCTCGTTTGCAATAATGAAATGCAATACAGCTTTTAAGTTGTGCCATATCATACTCCTACACCTTTCAATGGATCCTTTTCAGTTATATTGTAATGTACAATGTAACTGTAATCCTTTTGTCGTTTAGTCAATTAACAAATTAGTGAGGCAAAGCAAGACTTATCAAGGATAATTAAAGACTTAAGCCACAGCCCTTGATTTTGTCTGTGAACAAACTTTACAAAGAGTATCAAGCCTGTTCCTTAGTGTTGAAATTACTTAGTCATTACTTAGTCACGATAATTACTATATTGACTTATCCATAAATTATGATGTATGGGACAATATATTTTGCGGCTCAATATTAGTCTTGTGTACATTTTCTTTACAGTAGTAGTGAAATCATTATTATTTTTTTTGTAATACAACAATATTTGAGCTGTAGATGGTGGAATAAGTAATGTTTATGGCTCTTTATTGATACCATTTGTGATGCTATTTGCACTTCATGTTTTTGACAAAATATTGAACTTGGGCTAAAGTGAATTGATTTATCAGAACTATCCAGTTATTGAGATCATCTTTAACTTAATACTTAGTCAATTTAGTAATTGATTGATTATTATCTAGTAGGGGTGTAATGAGATCGAATTTTCACGAGACGAGATTTCCTTTGTTTGTTTGTTTGTTTGTTTGTTTTTTTCCTTTTAATGAACTTTTTATTTTCTTATTTTTTTAAACCTACGCAGACATGGGGAGAATATGCAAACACCACACAGAAAGGCCCTGGGCCACCCAGGAATCGAACCCAGAACCTTCTAGCTTTGAAGCGCTAACTGCTGTGCTACTGTGTTGTCCATTTTGTCTGTACCCCTTATCTGGCTGTCAACGTAGCTTCATGTGGGTCACATTCTAAAACGTGGCTATTAATCAAAAGAATAATCACTGGTTAAACTGATTGCAGCCCTACACTGAACCTCACATCTTCTGTCAGGTACTCGGGTTTTGAGGTACTGAATGTAATAGTAGTTAACATTCATTCATTCATTCATTCATTTTCTACCGCTTATTCCCGTTAGGGGTCGCGGGTGACTGGAGCCTATCCCAGTGACTTTGGGCCTTAGGCGGGGTACACCCTGGACAGTGGCCAACTCGTCGCAGCTGACACAGAGAGACAGAGACAAGGACAGACAACCATTCACTCTCACATTCACACACTAGGGACAATTTAGAGTTGTCAATTAACCTACACAGTCATGTCTTTGGACGGTGGGAGGAGCCAGAGAACCCGGAGAGAACCCACGGTAACACGGGGAGGACATGCAGACTCCACCCAGAGAGATCGTGTGATGTTGGGGTGGTCTGGGATTCGAACCCACGATCTCCTTATTGAGAGGCAGAAGCTCTAGCCGCTCTGCCACCGTGCACCCCATAGTAGTTAACATATGGAGTGAATCCAGTGTTTTATGGTGATAAGTGTTTTTCCTTAGTGCTGATAAATATTTCTGGAGCATTTGAGACAAAGCTGAGTGAGCAGAGGCTCAGACCCAGTTTCCTCATTAAACTCTAAGTAGAACTGGAGCCGCTCCTGTGATCACCTCCTCACTCTCTGTCTCTGATGTCTCCATGTGTCTCTCCCAGAGCGTCCCCTGCATATTTCCCTGAGCTTTGCATGTCCCTGCTCACTGTGTGTGCGTGTGTGTGTGTGTGTGTGTGTATCCAGGAGGCTGAGGGCATAGACACGGAGCTGGAGTGTGAGGGCGACAAAGCTGAGACTCCAGACGTGCCTCCATCCAGTGCAGACACAGACAACACTCCAGAATGTTTCAACAAAGCTCTGGAAGGCCTGCCACCCAGGTACACACTCACACACACACATGCACGCACACACCTGTGTGTGATGACTAGTGATGTGCCAAAAGGTTTGTAAGAGCTTGGAACTCCTGAAATGTACTTTGCCATCTTAAAAATGTAAAAAACAGAACTAGATTCATTTTAAACAGTTTGCAGCTGTCAGTTATTACTCACATTCCAAACACATTCCTAGCATCCTATTTATTCACCAAGATGAGTTTATGATCACTTTTCACGACTTTCATAGGCCAAAGTGGAGTTTTGGGGTCACAGTAAGGCTAACAACAACCTTCAGGCTAAATTGCTAACAACACACCAGTGTTACACCCTGGTTCACAGATGATCAAAAAGCTAAAGGGGGCATTAAGTTATGAAATAATAACAACAACATTGTTTTTTAACATAGGGTAAAAAAACATATATATTAAATGACCAGATAATAAAGTATCCTTGTTTGTTTGTTTGTTTGTTTTTTACATTTACTGATTAATTATAATCAGTATTTTGGAGTCACTTGAAATTTGTATTGGATATTTTTAAAATCCATATCCTACTGTAGTACATACAAAAGGAAGATAAGCAAACCTAGCTTGCCTCTAACATCCTAATTCAATCAAGCAGTTGTAATGAACGGGATTTGTGGCAGAAATGCTCAGGATGAGTCTGACTATAATTTATGGACTATAAACAGCACAGAAGTGTTTTCTGAGGCTCAGTGGGAGAGGACTTACTAATATGATTGTGAATGAAGCTAAATGCAACTCCAGGTATGTTATTACATGGTTAAAAGCTACAAAAACCAAATTTTGATTATTATCTGTCCTTGAAATACCTACTCTCTCCTTTCACAATTTGAAAATCAGGTACTTCCGCTTTAAAGTCAACATAAGTCGTGTGAGTGTGTTTTGGCTGTAGCCTGTATGGTGTGGTGACATTGCTACAGTGTGGTGTGGTCTGTCTGTGTGCACTGTGCAGCTCTGACTCACGTGAGCGCTGAGGCCTGGAGTTTAAGTCCAGACTGGGACAAATGAGCCAGTGGCAGCTCACAGGGCTTAAGAGCTAACACATAATCCTGCTGTTACAGGAGCTCTACACTACAGCCCTGTGTGTGTTGGTGTGTGTGTGTGCGCGTGCAAGGGAAGGGGGCGTGTTCTTATTGTCATGACTACGGATCACACACCCAAGAAACATATAGATGTGTATAGCCACTCAGGCAAGGCAAGGCAAGGCAAGTTTATTTGTACACAGGGCAATTCAAAGTGCTTTACAAAACAGGAAAAGTTGCATTAAAATCACAAAACACAAAAAGACATACAGAATTATTTTAAAATAAAGTGCAGATAGCTCTTTCAGTTGTCTGCACATCTAAACAGAACTGTTTTTAGCCTGGATTTAAACATTGTCAGAGTGGAGCACTATCTCACATCTTCAGGGAGACTGAAAACTGAAAATGCTGATTCCCCATGTTTAGGTGCCTGGAGTTCTCAATTCCAGAATGGAGCAAAAGTGAAGTGGAACATGGACAAACTGGGGTCACAATATCACAAAATATAAAGAATCCAGGTGGTTTTGTTAAAGTAAAAGCAAAGTGAGTGATATCATAGCCTAGATTAAACATTGTATTTTACATTATTTGTTTATTTAATAGCAGGTTATGTAATTAAGTAATGGACATTCTACCCTAGAAATGAAAAAATGTTGCTTACTTTTTGTCAAAGACTTAAAACCATTACCATTGAGGTCTGAAGTCACTTAATCATTGAAAGTGTTCCTGCCATCCAGTTGCCTTTCGATGAATTTCGATGACATAGTGTTTTTAAACAGTCTATCCATTTTTCTTTTTTTATGGTTCCAAATAATAAATAGGCCAACCCTAATGATGAAGATCACAAAGAGAAAACCCAACGATCAAATTCTCATTCAACTGAAAATCACAACAATGTGACCCGACCAGTTTGGCTTGAGGTTAGGAGAGGTTCTCTGGGGCATGTCCAGATGTGAGCTGCTGTCAACACTCACAGTAGAGCAGCTGTGGTTTGGAGCAGAGTTCAGACACATTTGACTTTATTAAAAGGCAATGATTAAAGTCTTAAAGTTAATAAAGTATTGTTTATGTTCGGGAAATCAATATCTGTATCTATATGTTTAAGGCCAGATTCTGCACAAAGTGTCAAACGATAAATGGTGTCATTATGTAAACAGGGTGGTGTTATCAGGAAAGTACAGTATCCATGGGTGTGATGAAAAATTGCTGCCTAATTCATAATTCAACAAACAAAATATCTATTTTGAATAGTGAAAAGTCCTCAAAATGTTGGAACCTGAACCTGGTGAATACATTTTCTTAACTACTAAACTTCTCAAGTATTTTCCATTGTGTAATTAACTCTCCAATCAGACCAGTTGTGTTGCAGGAGTGCTAATTTCAGGCCTTTTTGTTTCAGATGGAAGAATTACTCAATCCGGTTTGTGCTGTCCTTAGCCATGATCGGGGGCTTTTTCCTGATCATCTACCTGGGGCCCATCACTCTGATCCTGGTGGTACGTCTCCTTCTGCCTACCCTCTGTATCCCTCTCTCTCTGTCTCTCTGTCGGCCTCTTTGGCTGGAATCACAGCTCGTGCTCCCAGCCGTATAAGTGCTCCTCACAGATTGACATAAATAAATCATCTTAGTCTCAATTTAATAAACTACAACACATAACTTAGTATTTAGACCACAATCTATACCAATTTTCATCCAAAAAACATTCCACCTTTTTCAGCCCTAAAGTGGTTTCATTTATTCAAATAGTTATTTCATTGTATAATTTATTGTCATTTGCATATTTCATATTCAAATGCTGTATATGTGTAATAGTCCTTTCACATTGTTAGTGCACATGCCCAGGTCCCTGTTGAGTGTGTGACATTTAGTGAGAGTTCATTTGAAGGGGCATTGTTTATATGGGCACCAATCTACTTAACGCAAATCGATTTTAAAATAAAATGTGTGCATAATGGGAGACCACAACTATTGTTGTGTGTTTGTCTGCAATCATTGAGGGGACAAAGAAGGGACCAGTGTGGTTTTTATGAGTTCCAGCACGGGACTCACGGAAAATCAACGTGGCTGGGGCAAACTGGTCTGGACTGGACTTTGCTCACCAAGAACATTAAAGTTTGTGGATGCCATTTCCAGACAGGGAAGCCGCATCGCAAAGACGAAACCCATGCGCACGTGTGTGGGTTCACTTTTTGCATTCACACATAAGCCTTGAGGCTTTTAAACGCTCGGAGACTGTCCTGGGCCAATCTTTACTGTTAATCCAATAGTCTTTGATGCTCGTCATGCTAAAATCATGTACACTTCCTACTGACTTCGTCCACGATATCTCGCAACCAATACGGTTAAAATAATCTGTATAATCGATAGCAAGTTTCCAAGGCTTTTCTACTCTTCTCTATTACTCCGCCATTGTAGTTGATGTTGTTGTTGATAACACACGCAATTGCAAATCACGCATTGCCACGCGTGATTTTCGGGAAATCCCTCTGGATTTTGATCAATGTGAAAGGACTCTAATGTTGGTCAATAAACCTTCATAAAACACAATTTGCTTTGTGTGAAATTTTATTTTTAGATACAGATTCACGTTTCAATGTTTCAATAAATTTCAGATTATGAATAAGAAAACATACATAAATTATTTATTTATTTAGATAATTGATTGGAGAATTGGTATACTTTTATTATTACAATTGTAGGCTTAATAACTTAATTTCTCAACATATAAACTATAATTAAAATCTGAAACTCTTGCTTTGACTTAAAACTAGACGCGTAAGTATATCAATATACTTTAGTTCTTCTGCATTTACATATTTATAAATTGAAAGTGAAATCTAATGTTATTTTCATATATCATCTAAAAATATTACTCATTAAAGCCGCGAAGCGGCGATGGTGGCCCTCGCCTCCCACGCGACCGCCTTCCCTTGTGGCCTCGGTCGGTCCCAAATCGCCCTGGGGCGCCGTCATCCTCCTCTGTTCTCGGGCCCCCATGACATCCCCTCTCCCCGCTCACGCCGGGCGGCGTCCCCATGGAACTGCATGGGCAGGCGCGGCTCTCCAAAAGTGGCAAAACCGTCCAAAACACGGCTTCGATGTAATTGACTTTTTTGATCGAAATCCTCTAAATAATGCGTCTGCCGAGTTTCACTGACTTTGCTCGAAATAATTTTGGCCTCTCCATAGACTTATGACATGTCTCATAGGAAATGCATGGGGAATATGCGTGGCCCCCCCAGGCCAAACGATCCAAAATAGGACATCGGTGTAATTGACCTTTTTTCAGCTTTTCACGCTTAAAATCAGATTCCAAGATTTCGTGGAAATCAGAAAATGTTGGTACTTTTACATGACCAACAGGGGGCGATTTTTGTCAGGACGCCACGTTTAAACCCTAAGAGTTATCCCCAAAAAGTGGATAATTACCGTATTTCAATGCGTCCAGATCAGGAGTGTGTATGTCAGACTGATGTGGGCCCAAAAACCTAGGATCCTTTCGCAATGGAAAAAGAAAACTGAAAGTGGCGTCTAAAATTCAAATCAATATGATCGCCTTGTCGTTTGTCTGATCACTGCGCACCAATTATGTTTTAGGGTGGTCTTTATGTGTACTATCACTGTGGCAAATTTCATAGGCCTCCTCCAAAATAAATGCATCTCCCTTTCCATAGGCCTGACCCAACAGGTGGTGCTGTAGAGGCTGTATCTGAGTTGCATGTAAAATGGTGTTATGGGACATAAATTTTCCTTAAAAGGAGTCACCGTAATAAGTTTGGTGGCTGTTACTCACTGCTTAGTGGGTTATTGGTACATCCTTGTGTGAAGAGAGTCAGACTCCCATAGACAATGAATGGGAGCTCTGGAGGGCTCTAGAGGCAAAAGTGTGAAGAATAGGCCATGGGTGTCATTGGCTTTTCTGATCAGGAGGCCGTCTAGGAATTGTGTGCACATTTTCTAAAATAAAACTCAAAGTAAATGTTTTTCTCCCCATTGTAATTTAGTGCGCTCCTACAGGTGGCGCTGTAGGGTTGATTGTTATTGTGCGCACATAAATGGATTCAGCTGCTTGACGTTTACGTGTGTTTCAAATTTCATGTCGATCGGAGTATGCATGTGCGTGCAGGAACTATTTAAATGATTTTGAGAGCATTCTTTGCGCCCCTGGTGGCCAACGGTGATAAAAGCACCATATCACTAATTCAGTTTTTTTCATGGCGCCCTGCACTGGACATATTCCCCAAATTTGGTCAAAATCGGACAATGTTGACGTTTCACTTAATAGGTACTTTTCATTTATTTTTATTAATGCATTACATTCAGATCATAATTACGCACTCGTGACTGAAATTACAGCTCTGTCAGTCCAAGCGTGTAGCCGTGACATGCGATCGGAAAAACAGGAAACGAAGGCGTTCTTCGATGGCGAGCCACGGCGAGACCATTTGAGATATCCAGAAAAAGTGAAAAACTATTGAATTTCAATCCATGTAGATCGCGTACGTGTATGCCAGACCCTTGTTGGGCCTAAACCCTAGGACAAGTTTGAGCTAAAAAAAAAAGTCAAACTGGCGTGGCGACTTCGATCCAATATGGCCGCCGTGCGCTTGGTCCGAGGGCCGCGCTCCAATGTCATGTTTTGCTCGGTTCACTGTTCTCTATCACTGTTCCGAGTTTCGTGCGCGTCGGGCTATTTTTGCTCGTCCCATTTCCCATAGGGGTCCGATTCGGGCCGGACGTTCTCGAGACGCGCAAATTATCAAATTTGCACTCGGGCCGATCGCGACAATACCCCTATGTGTGCCTTTTCGTGCATGTTCAATGAATGGAAATTAGCCACAGAACGTCTCAGACACACTGTAGGTAAGACTATGACACTACAGAAATGATGGGGGAGTTATCTAGTTCATGGGTTTATTAGGATAGCAAACTAGAACTAACTAACTCTCCCTCTCTCCCGCCTTTTATCCCTCCTCAGTGCATGCCCTTCAGCCCTTTCTGACCGCCTCTGTCTCCTCCTCAGGTCATGACGGTCCAGATCAAGTGCTTCCAGGAGATCATCACCATTGGATACAGAGTGTATCGCTCGTATGAGCTGCCCTGGTTCCGCACGCTCAGCTGGTATGACCAAGGCATTTCAGTCACACACACAGAACAGGGCGTGAGCAGAGCACACACACTCAACAAGTCGTATTAGCTAACGCTGCTGCTGACATGGTATGTCTCCTGTATGGAGAATCGTAAAGTTTCAAGTCTTGATACTGATTTATATTTATATTATAAATAAATACAAAAATATTTAATACTTAATTTTCAACACAAAATAAAATATGAATTGATAAATGCCGATAAAGACCATTGTAAAACTATTCAGGAGAGGTCCATTTCTGCCATGTTGTTGGAATATTACACAATATGGCATTACACTTTCAAACTCCATGAAGAGTGGCATGTCACTCATCGGGCCAAGGTATAGGTCAGATCAGTGGAGAGGCGAGCCCACTCACGGTGAGAATGTTTGTTTCCTTAAGTGTTTTTGAGCAATAAAAACACCTGTATTGAATAAGATACACAGCAGGTGAATAGGAAGAAAATCTCCAAACTGCTGTAGTTTACTTATTTAAATGTAAGAAAATGTATTACATGTTTTCTGATATGTTTTATGTGTAATAATTTACAAAACTGGACATATTTGGGACATAAACCTGAAAAATGTAAAAGCCAAGTTTAAATTTGGATATCTTACTTTGTTTTTGAGTAAACTAGGTATTACTGAAAATTGGCGTTAAAATGTTTGCCTTGTTAAAACAAAAACAAATAAATCAGGCTTGGAATTAGATCAACAAATATTCCTCTGTACAATCTGTCAAAATCTTGTTAAGTACACAATGTGTAAATGTGCTTCTTCAAGGGTTTTAATGTCTCTATGGGAGAAAATATATCTGGAAAAAACAGCCTTGGAAGTTCCAATGTCCCAGAGTCTGTGAATGAAGTGGATCAAACAGAATAATAAAACATTTTCTGGTGCAGACTGAACAATGTTGTTGTGTCCAGGGGAAACAAACCAACCAACCAAACATGCTAAAAAAAAAAAAAAAAAAAGAAAGGAAAAAAAGTTTCTCCTTGGAGACCAGTAAATGGGGCCAAAGAGCCCAACCTAAAGCTCCACTAAAGTGACATTATGCAGCTTTAGGTTGGGCTCTTTGGCCCCTGATAAGAGCGCCGCACACGTGGCTGGCAGTCTGTGGACTTGAAGGTCCTGTGTGCTTTTCCTCAGGTACTTCCTTATCTGTGTGAACTACTTCTTCTATGGGGAGACGCTGGCGGATTACTTCGGCGCGTTGGTGCAGAGGGAGGAGCCGCTGACATTCCTGTCCCGGTACCATCGCTTCATATCATTCGCCCTGTACCTGGCAGGTGAGGCTCGGCCAAAGGTCGCTGTTTCCTGTTTCCAAAGCTCTCGGCAGCAATTCACACACTACTCATTCTGCGTTCCAGTTGTCTTCAGAGGTGGATTTTCGGAGTTCCGAGTTGTAAATTCACACTCACACATCTCCGAATTCCTTCTTGGACATTCTGGCAACATTTCAGAACCCTGAGTTTATCTGAGTTAGCAAATCCAACATGGCTACGACCTGCGTTTGGATAAAATTGTATATCTGACAGTTACAATATTGATAATACTCATGTTATTTCTCTTCACTTGGTTTCTCCTGTCCGCCAACTGTGTGTGAAGCTGCTCCTGTGCAGCCGTTGAGCTTCTGCAGTTATAAGTGCGCTGTTATGCTAATGTTGCTAACGCCGTACAAAGCTAATGACGCAAAAGCTGAAATCCACATTCAAATGTACCTTACAAATGTAATAACGCTGTCCGGGTTGACAAATGACTTAATTGGATCCATATTTTGGTTGATTTAAGCACCTTTTGGGGTTTATTGCTTGGTTTGAGTCGTTACAGTCCACACACTGTAATGTATTACTCATAGTTTTTTTCCGACTTGACCGCTGGAACGCAGAAACTGAGGAAATGTCTCACCGAGGTCCAAGTTCCGATCTCTGAGGACGACTGGAACGCAGCTTCCGATCTGTTATTCAAAGAAATAAAGGTTATGAGTTCTACTGTGTGTGATCCAAAAGTCTGTATCAGTGATAAATGTGAGCGGAACTGAAATGTGATGTTGTTATCTGGTTTACTGTCAACTAAACACTGAACACAGTTAAGGTTAAGGTATACTTTATTGTCCCCATAGGAAAGTTCTTTGCATTTGATTCATTCTTCAGTGCTGCTTGTGCATCTCCTCAGGAGCAGTGGGTGCACAGTGCAGCGTCTGGGGCCATAGTCAGGACTATGGCCTGGTGCATGTTTTGGGTTTAGAGTTGTTTCAGTTGGGAGTTGTAGAGTTTTATGTTTATATTAGACTTCTCATCTTTGTGCGTTTCACTGTGCAAATTCAACATTTTGGGTTGTCATCTCCATAACCTCTTTGTTGGTCTAATAAAAATGCAGCTTATTCACATTTATCACTGATACAGACTTTGGGATCACACACAGTTGAACTCATGATCTTTCTTTCCTTAAATTATGTTTTTGAGTCCAAGTGCTGAGCATATTGATTAATTTTCAAATGAAAATGATGTCAGGTTCATAACCTATAAGGATGGGTATAAGGATTTGCAGATTTTGGCTGTCCAGTTCCAATTTAGATTTTCTGTCTGTTTCCCATCTGCATCGTTCTACTCTGAAAGCTCCTACCTCTTCCATTAACACTTGTTGAATTTACCATTATGTGATCAGTATTTTTAAATCTAACTTAAATTAACATAAAACAAACTACAATATTTTTTGGTATTAAAATCAGGTGTTGTTCTTTTTGTCTATTTTGTATGGTCGTCCTTTAATAGTAAACTCTTGTGTGCGTAACCACGAGTGATGTGTGTACTGAAGCATGTTGTCTGCTCTCCACAGGGTTCTGCATGTTTGTGCTGAGTTTAGTGAAGACACATTACCGCCTGCAATTTTACATGGTGTGTATGTTACTCTCTCTCCTCTGTCCTGCTCTTCCTCATTATAGTTTAAGGCCACTCACTGCAGCTCATTTTCATTTACACTTTACTTGTAGGGTACGGGACAAATGTATAAGTCATAGGAAAATGATGCTTTATATGTCAAATTGTGGCTTAACAAGTCCAGGCTGAATTCGCCTCCAGTGAATCTGGTGAAGCTATATCACTGGAGCAACGAAACCACTGAGAATGAGCTCAAAAGGTGTATTAGTCATGATTTTTATGATCCCACTAAATGAGAGAGGAGTCAGAGCGGACACAGAAAATAGTTTGATTTGTAACTCGGATGTTTTCATTCTGATCAGAGGAGCGAGAGGAGAGGCCCCTCTTCTCCTCTTCACTTTGCGATCAGAGGAGACTTGCTGTTTATTTATGGCAGTGTTAACTTGCTTGAGATATTTTCTGATACCCAGTAGCCTAAAAGTTTCCTCTTTTTCTCTGTGTGGAGCTTGTCCCTCTGTGCAGACAAGTAAAGCTACCACTAGTGATGGACAAAATCAGGCAAGACTTTGAAGTCTAGTTCGAGCTAAAGTGTGCATGTCAAATGAAGCCTCTAAATGAACCGTGTCAGTAACAAGGAAGTCACATGACACAGGCTTCTGTGTATGTGACTCTGTGAACCTAAAACAATTTATACATTTTCTTTTACTACATTGAATTCCCCAGTAGATGGCAGAAGTTTGAGACTTTATTTTGGTGAAGCTTTGGGTTGTGACTGGTTGTAAGGCCTCATTGGTAATGAGGCTTCCCTTTGCTCATCACTGATTAACGTAACTCTTTGCATGATGTAAACTGAAGCTGCACAGACACGAGCGTAAACTATTGAATTTTCTCAAGTGAATCCTGAAGAGCCATTCAATATCTTATTTTAATTATGTATGGGGTGGTTATGTTAATAAAGTAATGTATGTAATACAGTAAAAGTTATGCAACAAGAAATGGGAGTGCGACAAAAAAGGATGTTTTAGAGTTTAGGACCACACCTCAAAAAACAACCCAGAAACCCCCTCAAAACAGAAATCAAAGTCCCAAATATGAATTGAGTAAGGAGTAGCGCCACTGTTATTCACTCGGTTGCAAGGATGTCCAGGAGGTGAGAGAGAACATTTCTCCAAACCATCAGGACCATCAAGGTTATTTTTTCTCATCAAAGAATAAAACATTCCTCCACCTTTCAGTGTCCCATGTTTGTGTCTCTTGTAAAGTCCAAGCTGCAGTTCTGTGGCGTTCAAGGATGAGGCCTTTAAAGACACACTTCAGATTAAGATTCAGACTGCAGATTCATCTTAAAATGTGCTTAGAACTCATCATTGCCAATTATACACTCAGCTTAACTAGCTACAGCCTGAACAAAGATGAAAGTATTACTGGCTTCACTTTACTCTAAAATGTATTTATTTCAATTTACCGCCATATCTTTCGACACTGTCAATGACTTTTACTGTACTGCATTTTTGATCCCCCTTGAGAACAAGATGATGCATCTCAAGGGGCTTTCCATAAATAAATTCAAATTCATAGACACCCTTGCAGTGGTTATTGGGCTGCCAGCACCAGTACTTAATTTGGGTCAAGGATCGCCCAGTGTCTTGGCAGACAGCTAATCAGATCTTTTGCCATTTATTCAACTGGTCTTAAACTTTTGGCGCTGTATATATTGACGAGTCTTTCCAGTGTGTGGGAGTATGTGACCGGTTATTAAAATCTCATGCGCCATGTGAATAAAAAGTCATTTTTAGACTGTAACCGGAGACAAGTCATTTAGCATGGGTGTGAGACTGCACATTTTGAAACTTTAGATTTAAAAATAATCTTGACAGTTGTGTCTTGGTGCTTGTAACTATGGAAGCTTTGGTTAGCCACGTTGGTGGAACAGAATTTGGGATTTGATGTGCCTGGATTGCCCAAATGCGCCTGGCTTTGGCTTTTCTCACTTCATTGTTTACTTCCAAAGTCTACATTAGCTTACCTTAGTGTCTGGTCTTAAACTTCGCCTAATCATGTCACTTCTACAATGGTGCCCTCTGCACTGGTTACTGGCCATTGGTCAGGCATGTGCCCACCTTCTCCCTCCTGTTGCACACAGCCCACACAGAGGGCTGAGAACCTAAAGTGAGCTTATCAAAATAAGGAAGGAATATTAGGACCCTAATCTTCACTTCTCGGGCCGTTTGGCTAAGATCAAGTGTAGTGTAGACCCCAACAAAATGGTGCTTTATTTAGACATGTATGACTTTACAAAAATGTTCTAAACCATTCTTTTACTTTGCTGCCTATCATTTCTAGTGCAGAGTGTGAAGTGTTTTTGATCTCACATAAGATGACCTGTAGTTTCTCTGCTCTCTTCATCAGCCTGTCTCTTCTCTCACACTGACTTCAGCGCCCCCTCTCTGCCACTGTAGATTCCTGCACCTGTGCTTGGCTTCTCTGTCCTCTGTCTTTCGTCATCCTCTGTGTGGACGTCCCTCTGCGCTCTCACTGACCTCTGTCTTTGTGTGTGTGTGTTGCAGTTTGCCTGGACTCATGTGACCCTGCTCCTTGTGGTCACCCAGTCACACCTGGTCATTCAGAACCTGTTTGAGGGCATGATCTGGTAAGACAACACATGGCAACTCTTAATGTGGTGCAATAACATGAATAGCTATTTGTCTATTTAATTTTTCCTAGAGATTGCACCAGTGAATATTTTGCTATATATTTTGTACAAATGGGTAATTTTTTTTGCGTTATCACAGTCGCCTCTGTGGACCCTTCACCAGTAGTGGTTTCCCTCCAGTTTTTATCCAGTTTTTGGTTCATTACATGATTTTGGCAAAGGTCCTTTTCTTTTCAGTTAATTTTATCTTTTGCTTCATATTTTCTGTGTTTTAATGTTTTTCTTTCAAAACAAAAAAAATTAAAAATAGAATCACAGAAAGAGTCTATCAGTTATGCTCTAGGACAAGGTCTGGGGTTCAGGATTTAAACTGGTCAAAAGAAATTATCATATTCTTACATACAATAAATTAAATTTTTCTGAAAAACTTTGAACGTGTATCAGTTTGATGTCCTGTGGTGTGACAGCTTTATTTCAGGTGATGACACTCCACAGTTATAATGTCTAAAATGAAGAGTTACGTGCAAAATTCTGTAATGCTTGTGAATGCTTTAAAAAAAAAAAGTAAGTAAAGCTAAAACGGCGCATCACACCACAGGGCAGAAAAAAGCCATTACACCATCACACTGCCAAGTACCTAGATGAAAATAGCATTTTTACTTATGAGAGAAAACTGAAATACAAACTGCCATAGGACTGTATGAATGTGAACTATATGAAGTGCATATGACCTAGAGCAACTGGCCCTGACGTGTTTGTGTTGGGCAGGTTCATCGTGCCCATCTCCATCGTGATCTGCAATGACATCATGGCCTACCTGTTTGGCTTCTTCTTTGGCAGAACTCCTCTCATCAAGGTCCTGCTCTACACAGACACAACAAATCCCTGTATCAACAATGCTCATTTCACCCGATTGTAAACTAGCCTAGTTTAGCCTAGTCCTTGTAAACGCACAGCAACAGGTCGTCTTCTAGAATGTGATGTACAAGTGTAAGGAGGGCAGAGGGCCGAGGGCTGATTCACTTTGGAGCTTCAAATCATGTTTGGTGTTCAGTGCATCATTTTAAGTTAGTCGATGTAACCCCTCATTTGGAATGTTCCATCTTAGAAAAGGTTTCTGGGGTTGTCATCCAGATCATTTGGATAACTTTTGATGTCCCACTCCTCAAGATCATTTTCACCAGATTTCAGGATGATCAGGCTTATGCCTGAGGAGGAGTTTATAAAAGTGCATACTGTACAGTGTGTAAATTTGAGAGCTTTATCCATTTTCCCATTGTAATAACAGGATGTTTCTGTTATTTGTAAAATTCTGGGCAACTTTGGAGAGACCATAATACTTATCCAAAAAGTTTGGATAACTTTTGGTGCCCCACTCCTCAGGATGATTTTCACACTAATGCAAAATTTTCCCACTACTAATTAGTATGCATGGAACGTGCATGAGTTGGGGAATGCGTTAGTGAGTGTTTGGAAGCGGGTGATCGCTTTGCGCTCGATTTCGTGCTTCGCACGGCACTACGAAACTAATAGGCCTCTCGCCAGCTTGTGGCGCTCGGGCCTAATAATTCATAATGTGTGTCCTTTAAATAAATATCGCCACAGACAAATACACAAGCATTGAACCTGATATGATGTGGGGGGGTTGTGGTCCAGATGTTCAGAAAAAGCCTGCTGTACTCGGTGCTCTGTGTTTGTCCCATAGCTGTCTCCAAAGAAGACCTGGGAGGGCTTCATCGGAGGCTTCTTCTCCACCGTGGTATTTGCCTTCATGGTGAGACAGACTGTCCTCTCTTCTGCCCTGTGTCCTCTTCTGACCCGCTGTCCTCTGATGTCCTTCTCTGAGCCTCCTCTGTCCTCCTTTGACCTTCTGCTGTCCTCCTCTGACCCTCCTCTGTTCTCAGCTGTCCTCCTCTTACCCCACTATGTCCTTTGCTCTTCTCCTCTGTCCTCTGCCTTCCTCCTCTCACACCCTGCTCTGTCCTCTGACTCTGCTCTGACCCCTCCTTTGTCCTCCTCTGTCTTCTGCTGTCCTCCTCTGACCCTCCTCTTTCTCCTGACCCCCTCTGTCTTCTGCTGTCCTCCTCTGACCCTTCTCTGTCCTCTGCCATTCTTCTCTGACCCCCCTCTGTCCTTTGCCGTCCTCCTCTGACCGTCCTCTGTCCTCTGATCCCCTCTGTCCTCTACGTCCTCCTCTGACCCCCTCTATTCTCTGACCCCCCTCTGCTGTCCTCCTCTGATCCCCCTCTATCCTCTGTTGTTCTCCTCTGACCCTCCTTTTTTCTCTGACCCCCTCTGCCCTCCTCCTCTACCCCCCCTCTGTCCTCTGCCGTCCTCCTCTACCCCCCCTCTGTCCTCTGCTATCCTCCTCTGACCCTCCTCTGCCCTCTGCCGTCCTCCTCTGATCCTCCTCTGTCCTCTACCGTCCTCCTCTGACCCTCCTCTGTCCTCTGCCATTCTTCTCTGACCCCCCTCTGTCCTTTACCGTCCTCTGTCCTCTGATCCCCTCTGTCCTCTACGTCCTCCTCTGACCCCCTCTATTCTCTGACCCCCCTCTGCTGTCCTCCTCTGATCCCCCTCTATCCTCTGTTGTTCTCCTCTGACCCTCCTTTTTTCTCTGACCCCCTCTGCCCTCCTCCTCTACCCCCCCTCTGTCCTCTGCCGTCCTCCTCTACCCCCCCTCTGTCCTCTGCTATCCTCCTCTGACCCTCCTCTGTCCTCTGCCGTCCTCCTCTGATCCTCCTCTGTCCTCTACCGTCCTCCTCTGACCCTCCTCTGTCCTCTACCATCGTCCTCTGACCCTCCTCTGTCCTCTACCGTCCTCCTCTGTCCTCTACCATCGTCCTCTGTCCTCTACCATCCTCCTCTGTCCTCTACCATCGTCCTCTGTCCTCTACCATCGTCCTCTGATCCTCCTCTGTCCTCTACCATCGTCCTCTGACCCTCCTCTGTCCTCTACCGTCCTCCTCTGACCCTCCTCTGTCCTCTACCATCGTCCTCTGACCCTCCTCTGTCCTCTACCGTCCTCCTCTGATCCTCCTCTGTCCTCTACCGTCCTCCTCTGATCCTCCTCTGTCCTCTGACCCTCCTCTGTCCTCTGACCCCGTCTGTCCTCTACCGTCCTCTGACCCTCCTCTGTCCTCTACCATCGTCCTCTGATCCTCCTCTGTCCTCTACCATCCTCCTCTGTCCTCTACCATTGTCCTCTGACCCTCCTCTGTCCTCTACCATCCTCCTCTGTCCTCTACCATTGTCCTCTGACCCTCCTCTGTCCTCTACCGTCCTCCTCTGATCCTCCTCTGTCCTCTACCATCCTCCTCTGTCCTCTACCATCGTCCTCTGTCCTCTACCATTCTCCTCTGTCCTCTACCATCGTCCTCTGACCCTCCTCTGACCCTCCTCTGTCCTCTACCGTCCTCCTCTGACCCTCCTCTGTCCTCTACCATCGTCCTCTGATCCTCCTCTGTCCTCTACCGTCCTCCTCTGACCCTCCTCTGTCCTCTACCGTCCTCCTCTGACCCTCCTCTGTCCTCTACCGTCCTCCTCTGATCCTCCTCTGTCCTCTACCATCCTCCTCTGTCCTCTACCATCGTCCTCTGTCCTCTACCATCGTCCTCTGACCCTCCTCTGTCCTCTACCGTCCTCCTCTGACCCTCCTCTGTCCTCTACCATCATCCTCTGATCCTCCTCTGTCCTCTACTGTCCTCCTCTGACCCTCCTCTGTCCTCTACCATCGTCCTCTGACCCTCCTCTGTCCTCTACCGTCCTCCTCTGATCCTCCTCTGTCCTCTACCGTCCTCCTCTGACCCTCCTCTGTCCTCTACCATCGTCCTCTGATCCTCCTCTGTCCTCTACCATCCTCCTCTGTCCTCTACCGTCCTCCTCTGACCCTCCTCTGTCCTCTACCGTCCTCCTCTGATCCTCCTCTGTCCTCTACCGTCCTCCTCTGTCCTCTACCATCGTCCTCTGTCCTCTACCATCGTCCTCTGACCCTCCTCTGTCCTCTACCGTCCTCCTCTGACCCTCCTCTGTCCTCTACCGTCCTCCTCTGACCCTCCTCTGTCCTCTACCATCGTCCTCTGATCCTCCTCTGTCCTCTACTGTCCTCCTCTGACCCTCCTCTGTCCTCTACCATCGTCCTCTGACCCTCCTCTGTCCTCTACCGTCCTCCTCTGATCCTCCTCTGTCCTCTACCGTCCTCCTCTGACCCTCCTCTGTCCTCTACCATCGTCCTCTGATCCTCCTCTGTCCTCTACCATCCTCCTCTGTCCTCTACCGTCCTCCTCTGACCCTCCTCTGTCCTCTACCGTCCTCCTCTGATCCTCCTCTGTCCTCTACCATCCTCCTCTGTCCTCTACCATCGTCCTCTGTCCTCTACCATTCTCCTCTGTCCTCTACCATCGTCCTCTGTCCTCTACCATTCTCCTCTGTCCTCTACCATCGTCCTCTGATCCTCCTCTGTCCTCTGCATCCTCCTCTGTCCTCTACCGTCCTCCTCTGACCCTCCTCTGTCCTCTACCATCCTCCTCTGTCCTCTACCATCGTCCTCTGTCCTCTACCATCGTCCTCTGTCCTCTACCATCGTCCTCTGTCCTCTACCATTCTCCTCTGTCCTCTACCATCGTCCTCTGATCCTCCTCTGTCCTCTGCATCCTCCTCTGTCCTCTACCGTCCTCCTCTGACCCTCCTCTGTCCTCTACCATCGTCCTCTGATCCTCCTCTGTCCTCTACCATCCTCCTCTGTCCTCTACCATCCTCCTCTGTCCTCTACCATCCTCCTCTGTCCTCTACCGTCCTCCTCTGACCCTCCTCTGTCCTCTACCGTCCTCCTCTGATCCTCCTCTGTCCTCTACCGTCCTCCTCTGACCCTCCTCTGTCCTCTGACCCCGTCTGTCCTCTGGTGTCCACAGCTTGCCTACCTGCTGGCTCAGTTCCAGTACTTTGTGTGTCCTGTGGGGTACAACAGTGAGACCAACAGCTTCACCATAGAATGTGAGCCATCCAGCATCTTTGAGCTGCAGGAGTACACGTTGCCCCCTGCACTCCAGAACACTCTGGGCTGGGTAAGAGCGCCCACACATGAATAGAGTTTCTGTTTGGGACACTTGTAGCGCTTCTCCTCCTAGGAGCTCTACAGCCTGTGTCCATTTAGTGACATGATAATCCTGACGTTAGTGACATGTTTTGTCTGAACAGAAAACGGTGCAGCTGTACCCGTTCCAGATCCACAGCGTCTTCCTCTCGTCCTTTGCGTCCCTCATTGGACCCTTTGGTGGATTCTTTGCCAGTGGCTTCAAGCGAGCGTTCAAAATCAAAGTGCTGGTTTCATTTTCTCTTAATAATGTGACCATACAGAGAGCGCCTGTACAAACCCCATCTTCTATGTTCAGGACTTTGCCAACACCATCCCGGGCCATGGTGGCATCATGGACCGCTTCGACTGTCAGTACCTGATGGCTACCTTTGTGCATGTGTACATCGCTAGCTTCATTCGGTGAGTGTTCATACACGTAACACATGAGCAGAGGTTTACAATAACCCAGAAATCTACCTCACTGACAGATTATTTTCAGCTGCAACGGAAAAGTCAGAGCAATGAATGCCCTGTACTTTTACATAAAATAAACACAACTTTCAAATAAAGTGCTAATTGTGCTTAAACACTGAATGATCTCTTCGCACATGTGTGGGCACTGGGAGTCAGTAGGAATGAAACAGAACTGGACTTTCCCCGGAGCAGTTTGAGTCGGGGTTTTTTTGCCATTTAAAAGCCCCAGACGTCCTGCGTGTAATCACCTGAATGTACACTTCCTGGCTAAAGTAAAAGGTGCCATAGACATAAAAGGTCACGGTCTAATATCTCACTGGACCTTTAGCTTTGATGACAGCGCACTTTCATTAGATTCTGCAATGTCAAAACATTTATTTCAGAGTTGCATTAATTTTTCACCAAGATCTTGTATTGATGATGGAGAGTGTGACCCTGCACAAAGCCTTCTGCAGCACGTCCTAAAGACTCTAAAGGGGATCAGATCTGGACTCTGTGGAGGACAATCCTTGTGTGCCCCCTGCTCCTGGACCACTCTGTCACAATGTGGGCCATGAATCCCGGACCGCTCTGTCACAATGTGGGCCATGAATCCTGGACCACTCTGTCACAATGTGGGCCATGAATCCTGGACCACTCTGTCACAATGTGGGCCATGAATCCTGGACCACTCTGTCACAATGTGGGCCATGAATCCTGGACCACTGTCACAATGTGGGCCATGAATCCCGGACCGCTCTGTCACAATGTGGGCCATGAATCCTGGACCACTCTGTCACAATGTGGGCCATGAATCCTGGACCACTCTGTCACAATGTGGGCCATGAATCCTGGACCACTCTGTCACAATGTGGGCCATGAATCCTGGACCACTGTCACAATGTGGGCCATGAATCCTGGACCACTCTGTCACAATGTGGGCCATGAATCCTGGACCACTCTGTCACAATGTGGGCCATGAATCCTGGACCACTCTGTCACAATGTGGGCCATGAATCCTGGACCACTGTCACAATGTGGGCCATGAATCCTGATATTGTCATGTACTCAGCTGATCAAATTTTTTGGGCACATAGTGTTGTTGAACCTAAACCTGACCCATTGGAGCCCCAGATCATAACACTGCCCCCCACAGGCTTGTACAGGAGGCACGAGGCATGATGGGAGCGTCGCTTAACCTGCCTCTCTGACCACAGTTCTTCTTGGAAGACAGTTGTTATCCACTATCCTTCCAGTTTTTATAAATGCGTTGTACAATTCTTTAGCCAATCTTATGCCCATGATTTGGCGTTTCTCAAATGTTGTGCCAGTTTGCTTAGTTAAATCCAAGTGGTGACTTTTTTCTGGTCAGGCAATGAATAATCTGACAGATTTTTTGGGACCCTGTCTGTAACAATGACAGATTGTAATTAAATCTAGCAAATCAAATCACGCTGTCTTCTGTGTGTTATGCGTGTGCACAGGGGGCCCAACCCGAGCAAGGTGCTTCAGCAGCTACTGCTGTTGCAACCGGAGCAACAGCTCAGTATCTTCCACAACCTGCACTCCCACCTGAGAGAGAGAGGCCTGCTGCCGCCCACACAGGTTGAGGCCTGACCTCCACACACGCCTCGACTGTGGCAGCGAGCTGAAGGATCCTGTGGCGAAGCCTCGGTGGGGAGCCCACTGTGGGCGCTAGGTTGGAGTGTGACTGGAACACACTCATGCACATCACCTCCATCCTCACGTTCAGCTCCACCAGCAGCCGCTCTTTGTTCATGTGTAGGAAACTCAACACAAAGCATGTGAACAGTGCACACTGTACCATAATCTATAAGAAGTGAATATGTAGCCAGTCTATGACAGCTACAAGATCTATCCATATGTAATGTTATGCAAACACACAGGGATGTAGGTCTGTACCCTGTAGCATGAACAAACACAACTTACAACACAGAACACTACATCATGTGTGCGCAGTACTGCGGCAGGTACCGTGTACCCGCCCGGTACTGTGGCAGGATCCGTGTACTTAATATAAGGGACGTTTATAGCCAGTTGTTTTGCTGAAGTAGTCATTGCCTCTCACTTAAGTGTGATCTTAGCATGAGGCTTACCATAGGAAATAGAAACATGTTTGTAGAAAACTATGAAAACATTGGTGATCCTGTAGCTCTCTGGGGCTGTTAGAACCTTCTACAGGTAGAAAATATGAGCATGCGGTGCCCTCTGCTGCCCTCTAGTGCCCAGGCCCCCCGCTGCTCCTCTGTATTTTAAAGATTACATTTTTGAATGTACATTTTATTTACTAATTTTTCTGAACTGAATGACAGTTTACCTAGCTCCGGTGTACTGTTGTGTGCAATGATTGCTTGGGCACTGATAATTTAAGAGTTTAAATGTATTTATCATGTACAGAGAGATCCTCAGTGAGTGGACGAGCCTGAACCAAAGCACTGACTGTCTCTTGTGACAGCGCACGCATGTCCTCCGCTCACTGGACTTTATATTTATTCTGATGTTTTACAGCGCCCCTTGGCTTTACTTTGGTGTATTTTGTGTGTAGGCTCATGTTTTCATGTTCGGAGTGTCCCTGAGTAGTCTTAGGTGCACAGCTCATGAGTTCATGTGTGATCAGGTGGGAACAGACAGTTTTAGAGGGGTTATAGAGTTTAATTTTTGCAATGAAGAAATTCAATAAGTCTATTTAATCAGAGAAAGAATGTTATCTTTGGGGAATGTAAACCACACAGATGCTTGTGTCTCTGCGGGTGAATAAAGTGGGTTTCTGTAGTGGCTTCTTCTTTTCTTTAGTCGCATAAGACATAACATCTACTTTATTGGTTTCTTTTGTTCATTTGTTTTCACATGAATCAACATCAAGCTATGTAAATATGTCAGAGGAAGCTGGTTTCTTCAAAAACTCAGCACTTCCTCCCCAATAAAACCAGAAGTGAAACAGGTTGTGACACTTGATGGGACAAACTTGACTATATACATTTTTGATAATTGAATGCCATGTAATGAGTCGAATAGATGCAAGCTTTTTATATTAGGACCTTTAAACATTTAGTTCTGGGCCATATTTATTCCTTTATCCTTTAATCTATGTAGGAAAGTGGGTACTCACCTGGATTAGTGTTTTTTTTCTATGATTCCAGATTCCTGACGGCTGTGTTGGTCTTGTACAGAGTATGCCGCCACACAGACAACATTAAAGGTCCCATAACATGCAAAATGGACTTTTCAGAGGTGTTAACCTTCCTCCAGTGCTATTTGGGCCTCGTATGTTGTGCCCAAAGTGTTTTTTTGATTGATTCCCTCATGTTTTCACTAGAGAACTGTCTTTTCCGTCCCCCTCGGCTGAGCAGCAGACGGGGGCTCCTCACAAGGATGACGCGCTTCACAAGGATGACGCGGTATTTGAGCCACGCCTCCGGGAAGCGCGCAGCCGCAGAATAAAAACAGCTAATGCTAATGCTACACAGTAATTACACGATGGATACTACAGATAGAAGAGTTAGCTTGTTATTTACCAAACGTCGTCGAGGCCCTGGAGCACGTCAAACTCCAGGTCAGATCCAGGACGTAGGACTCAGCACGACGCACCGTCAGGAGGAGAAAAGGTTTATTCAGTGTTTGTGTATCGCTGTTTACCGGAGCACACGGCGCATGCGCCATCTCCGCTCTAGGCTTCGGCACGAGTTGGGCGGGGGAGGCTCGCGGGTTGGGCGGGGGAGGCAGCCTGCTCTCTGTTCGGGGGGGTCAGATCTCAGAGTGAGCCGTTTGCATTTGCAGGAGGGGGGCCAGTCCAAGAAATGGGTGTTTTTTGGAAACTGTTATGTTATGGATATTGCACAACGAGAAAATGTATCAACAAAGCCCTTAGAATAGACTGTGTGAAGGGGAAAAGAGCAGAATATGGGACCTTTAAGGCTGTTTTTGTTACAACATGGTCAAACCAGAAGTTGGTTTCAACTCGGGCTGTAGTCGACTAAAGAAATTCTTTGTCGACTAAAGACCTGCCCCATCGACCGATTAATCGACTAAAAGGGGGTGTGGTACAAATATATCAAAACTATGAAGTATTTCCATGCATCTAGATCAAACTGCTCTCAAAAGACCAAAACTGCAGAGGAATTCATGCAAAAACAACTATTTTTACAGAAGTGCTAAGAAACTGTGTATTTATGTTGGACTCTAAAATCAAATTCACTCCATATCTTCTTGTTTTTGACAAATAAATCCTGTGAATATAAATAAAATAATTAATCAACTAATAAAAATGTTGGTCGACTAAAACACCATTGACAGATTAATCGACTAAACGACTAAAGGTACACAGCCCTAGTCTCAACAGTTAAGGTTATGGACATAGTGTAACCCTAAAGCCGAAATGATTCATCCAGGATGCACAAACCGCACATTATCTACTGTTCAAGTACAAAAACGACTTTATTTGATACATTTACAATTAAACATAAACGTAAATATTTCTGAATAGTTTATGGCAGGAAATGTATTATGATTTATGACAGGGATCTTTAAACAAGAGCAAGGGCCTTTGTGAAGACAGCAGTACATCGAGTCGAAACCATCATCTGTCCATGTTGTCAGGCTAAGCGTCGACAGCAGAATAGCGCAGCGTGGAGCCGGCTTCAGAGGAGCTGGAAGGGACATGGAGGAGCAGTAGGCGCACCAGGGCCAGCAGCAGGCGCAGGAGCAGGCGCAGCAGCAGGAAGGCCAGCGGCACGGTGAGCTCCATCAGGTGAAAGATGGGTGCACTGAACTGGCTGAGCACACAGGTGAGCAGGAAGGTACCCAGGGCCACGCAGGGGTACAGCCACAGCTTGGCCAGCATCAGCAGGTGCTCGCGGCCACCGTAGCGCACTGTGGGCTGCAGACACTCCTGCTGGTTGTACAGGGCCACCACCCAGATACACAGCTGGAACAAGCCCGCGAAGAAGATGATGACGCAGCTGATCTGAATGGCCTCCAGCTCGTTCTGTGAGTTTCTGGGGAACTCGTGAGTGAGCTGGTACGCTAGCGGCAGCCCACCCACAAAAGCCAGGGAGAAGGTGTTGAGCAGACCCATGAGGCGTGTCACTTTGGTCACGTGGAGGAACAAAGAGTGGTGCACAAACCACAGCAAGCCCACAGTGGCAAAGGAACCAAAGTAAGCCAGGTACTCGGGGCCATATGAGCGCAGAGCAGAGACCAGGCTGCCATTGAAGCGCTGAGAGACCAGAGAGGGGTCAGGAACGTTGTCCTCACTGTGGGCACACACACACACACACACGTATGTACGTATAAAGACACTCCCATATGAGCACACAGACAGAAGATTCAAGATCAGGGGATTGAGCAGGTCACAACATACAAGTTTTATTGTTCTGAACATGTGGATCATATCTCCAAAAAAAAACAACATTTAAACTTTCTGAGAAGACAGACGAGATGGAGTCGGCAAAAAAGTATGTTTGAGTTTATTTTGTACGGCGTCACAAATGGTGGGGAAACTGACCAGTTTAAAATCACTAATTCTAAACTTGATTTAGAGCAAGGAAGATTATTGGTTTCCCTTCCCTTCAACACACGGCAGGAAATGTTTGAGGAGCTGTCGTGAAGCAGGTGAGAAGTAGCATTTTCTTGTATAAGCTGATACAAGTCATATGTCCTTTAGGTCAGTGTTTATTGTAAACTGTCCTCGTATAAATAAAAACGTATCACACCAAGGTATGTATGTAAAACTGTATTTTGTGTCCATAGGACAGGTGTGTGCGTGCGTGTGTGTGCGTGTGTGTGTGTTTGTAGGTGCATGTAGGTGTGTGTGTGCGTGTGTGTGTATGTGTGTCTGATCGCGCTCGCTGTGTGATGAACAGAGCAGGTGGATGAACAGCTGGACAGCGCTCTGAACCACGTGAGTAAAACAGAGCCGCTGGTGATTGGAATGTTGAAGTAAAACTATGAATGAATGTGCTGTGAGAAGTGGGCGGGACCACGGCGCGTCCACGTGTGAGACGTTCGGTGTTGAACAGTTTGAATATGCATTATAATAGGTTTATTCAAGAGACGCAAATGAGGCTGAGCTTGATTAAAGACCGAAGCTGTCTCTGCACTAGAACAAGCCTCATAAAGCACTGCTCTGAGGGCGCGGCTCCGGCTGCCCCCGGGACCCGCGGGACCTCTCCGGAGGACAGACGCCAGAGGCACTCATTTCCTTACGTAGGCGTACATTTCCTTACGCAGAAAATGACTTATTACAAGCTAAATTAACTTGAAAAATATGTCTGCTGCACGATAGGCGGCAGTGCACGCTGCTGGCAACGAGCTAAACCAATGTGTCAGAACAGAAGGGGAGGATCGAGTCTGTTTTAGACTTTCAGACTTATTTAATGACAGTGAGTTGTGTGGATACTGATATAAAGATACAAATTACAATTACAATTATTTGCTAAGTTTATTAAGTTGTATGTGAGGAGGGAGGGGGACACTAGGCAGCAGGGGGGGGGGGGGGGGTTTCACCTATGCATAGGACACATTAAAGACTATTAGACTCTAGAGGGAGTAAAGAAGAAATGAAATGTCTGCTGTAAGTGTAGTAAAGAGCCCTGTCATACCCTGTGGCCCTACAGGGGGCGTGTGTGAGGCTCTTACCAGATGTCGAGGATGAGCAGCGTGGCCACGATGGCGTACACTCCGTCACTGAAGGCCTCCAGCCGCTCTTTACTCAGAGGCTCCTGAGGCAAGAACGAGTACAGCAGCCGCTCCTCAGGGGACTGCTCCAGGGGCCCTGCAGCACAGCACCTGTCACACCTGCAGCACAGCACCTGTCACACCTGCAGCGCAGCACCTGTCACACCTGCAGCACAGC
>CM033629.1:40433727-40451227 GCA_019453435.1 Rhinogobius similis | reverse complement strand
TATCAGGCCGGTAGTAACAGTTATCATATTTAGACGGAAAAAATGCTCAGAATGAGTCTGGCGATGATTTAAGGACTTAAAACAGCAGAAGATTCTTGGATAAGTGACGAATGTAACTGGAAAAAACGTCACTGATCGAGGGAGTTCAGCAGGAGAGGAAACCAACATTCTTCAAAATAGCAGTTATGAGTGCAGTGAATGCAGTTAAATGTAACTCAAAGTATGTTTTTGATGACAGATCATTGTTAGAACAGGGTTTAAAAGCTCAAAAAAGTGACTGTAGCAGAATAAGCTATGGCTTTTGAGGTTTTTATGTGTGATAAAATATATATAGGTTAGTCTGTTTGAGTTCTGGTTTTACTCAGGTTTGTCCCTGGGACCTCTGGACTCTGGACTCTGGTTCTTCTCTTTGTGTGTTCTGTGCAGGTCGGTGCCTGAGACCACTCCGATCGCCTGCACACTGCCAGATAACATCAACCAGAGTCAGGAGGAGGGTCCTGATGACCTGTGTTACCATGACAATGGCCTGTGTTACCGTCAGAACAAGCTGATGTCTGGGCCCTTAGAGGCCCTCATCCAGCACCTGCTGCCCACGCCACAGTACTACCCCGATGTGAGTTACCCCTGTCTTACAGTAAAGTAAAAGTAAAGTCACTTTGCGACTGAAGCCTATCCCAGTGAATTTAGGCCTCACGTTTGGACATAATATTTATATATTTTTCAAAGATAGACACAGCAGTGAGAAAAACAAAATCATATCTTTGTCTCACAGTGAGGAGTTGCAACAGCAAAAGCACAGGAACAGTCACAAAGGATAAGGGATGTAGAACAGACCAGTGTTGGGTGTTACTGCCCTGCTTCTCTCCATGTCTCCTCTGTTCTCGTCTGCTCTGTATTTGTCTCTTCTGTCCTTGTCTCCGCTGTTCTAGTCTCCTTTGTCCTAGTCTCCTCTCCTGTCTCCTCGTCTCTTCTGTTCTCGTCTCCTCGTCCCCTTGTCTTCCCTCTCCTTGTCTCTTCCCTCCTCATCTCCTGTCCTTGTCTCTTCTCTCCTCCTGTCCTCTCTCCTTCCTTCTCTTCTCCTTTCTCCTGTCTCCTCCTCTCTCCTCCTTGTCTTCTCTCTCTTCCTCTCTTCCCTTCCCTCTCCTCCAAGGAAAGAGAAATGAGGGTCAGCCATTCTCACGCTAACGCTCACATGTGCTGTTGTGACAGAGCTCCTACATCTTCACCTTCCTCTTGAGTTCTCGCCTCTTCCTCCGCCCACACCAGCTCCTGCTGAGACTGAGCGAGCTGTGCTCCCAACAGGTACGACACACCTCCTCTACCACAGCCGCACCTCCTCTACCTCAACCACACCTCCTCTACCTCAACCACACCTCCTCTACCTCAGCCGCACCTCCTCTACCACAGCCACACCTCCTCTACCTCAGCCGCACCTCCTCTACCTCAGCCGCACCTCCTCTACCTCAGCTGCACCTCCTCTACCTCAGCCGCACCTCCTCTACCTCAGCCGCACCTCCTCTACCTCAGCCGCACCTCCTCTACCACAGCCGCACCTCCTCTACCTCAGCCGCACCTCCTCTACCTCAGCCGCACCTCCTCTACCTCAGCCGCACCTCCTCTACCTCAACCACACCTCCTCTACCACAGCCGCACCTCCTCTACCTCAGCTGCACCTCCTCTACCTCAGCCGCACCTCCTCTACCTCAGCCGCACCTCCTCTACCTCAACCGCACCTCCTCTACCTCAGCCGCACCTCCTCTACCTCAGTTGCACCTCCTCTACCTCAGCCGCACCTCCTCTACCTCAGCCGCACCTCCTCTACCTCAGCCGCACCTCCTCTACCTCAGCTGCACCTCCTCTACCTCAACCGCACCTCCTCTACCACAGCCGCACCTCCTCTACCTCAGCCGCACCTCCTCTACCACAGCTGCACCTCTTTCTCCATTACAGCTGCACCTCCTGTACCTCAGCCGCACCTCTTCCACCACCACAGCCGCACCTCCTCTACCACAGCCGCACCTCCTCTACCACAGCCGCACCTCCTCTACCACAGCCGCACCTCCTCTACCTCAGCTGCATCTCCTCTACCGCAGCCGCACCTCCTCTACCTCAACCACACCTCCTCTACCTCAGCCGCACCTCCTCTACCTCAGCCGCACCTCCTCTACCTCAGCCGCACCTCCTCTACCACAGCCGCACCTCCTCTACCTCAGCTGCATCTCCTCTACCACAGCCGCACCTCCTCTACCTCAACCACACCTCCTCTACCTCAGCCGCATCTCCTCTACCTCAGCCGCACCTCCTCTACCACAGCCGCACCTCCTCTACCTCAGCTGCATCTCCTCTACCACAGCTGCACCTCCTTCTCCACTACAGCCGCACCTCCTCTACCACAGCCACACCTTCTCTACCACAGCCACACCTTCTCCACCACAGCCACACCTCCTCTACCACAGCTGCACCTCTTTCTCCACTACAGCTGCACCTCCTCCACCACAGCCACACCTCCTGTACCTCAGCCACACCTCCTCCACCACCACAGCCGCACCTCCTCCTCCACAGTCACAATTTCACCACTTCGCCGCATTGCCTCCACCTCTAATACCACCCGTCTCCAAATACAGTTACCCCCTCCCCCGTCACACCCCCCACCCCCCCACATGACATCACCTGCTTCTGCTTTCAGAAGACACTGAAGGACATTGGCCCCAAAGTCCTGCGTCTGCTGACTGAGTGGAGCCAAACGTTCCCGTGTGACTTCAGAGAAGAGCACATGTCCCACAGCCTGAGGACACTTTGCCACAGGCTGCTCTCTGCTTCGGACCAGGTCAGTCCTCTGGAGTTTTTTTTTTTTCTTCATACCTGACATTTTTGACTGCTCACTTCAGTGTAAAAAATCCCCCTCGACTATATACTGATATGTAGACGAGGGGGCCTTTTTACTCTCACCGGTGATACTATCTTGAAGAAGTCGGACTGTAGATGGCGCTGTCGCCCTGCTTCTACCAGATAGCCGGCCAAAACCTGTGTAAATCAGCTGACAAAACATTCACAGCAACATAACCTGACAAACTAATGACACCTGCATTTGAGCAGTTGAAACTATCAGGTATGAATAAAAAAATGTTTTGAACAAATGATTAAAACACCAAATGAACCTGAGTAGACTATAACACAAGACGGTCAAATGTGTGTCCTCTGGTCCACAGCCTCTTTCTTCATGTGTCTCCTCATGGTTCTCAGGTCCACAGGAAGGCGCTGGTCCGTTCACACAGAGCTCTATTCAGAGGTCTGCTTCGGAGACTTGCCGTGCTGGCTCAGTATGAGGAGGCCCTGGGGCAGATTCAGGCCGGAGCTGAGGACCGTCTGACATCCCGCCGAGTCCAGCCTCAGGAGCTGTCCATGTCCACACCATCCACATGGGCCCAACAGCTCACACTCATTGAGCTGGTAAGGCCAGTGTCCTGAGGTCCTCAGAGGTCCCACTTTATCACGCACTGCTGCCTTTTAAATTGCTGTCCACTGTTTAGGAGAGACTGAGTTATGTCGAACCTGAGGAGTTTGTAGAAGTTTCCATGTCCAGAGGAGGATCTGGCAGGGGAGAGGTGAGGTCAGACAAGCCAGAGGTAACACTACACACATTTCAGTCATGGCTGATATACATATAAATAATGACATACCATTGCTATGCCGACGACACTCAGCTCTACCATCACAACCTGCCTGTCAGACATCAATGGATGGACAATCATTTTCTCCATTCTCTCCTCCCCTCTGTTCAAAATGTTTCCCTCCTCATTGATGGTCATGTCGCTACCCCTTCCCCCTCTGTACACAACCTTGGCATCATTATGGACCCTACCCTCTCATACCATTCACACTTAAACCATGTCACTAAAACATCCTTCTTTCACCTCCGCAATATCGCCGCCTCCGACCCTCCCTCTCCCAGTCCACAGCTGAAATCCTCATCCACGCCTTCATCACCTCCAGACTCCACTATTGCAGCTTATTCTATGGACTTCCCTCCACTCGCCTTCAAAAACTACAATACATTCAAACTCTGCCGCCCGCCTCCTCACTCACACCCCAGAGAACACATCACCCCCGTCCTCCAACAGCTACACTGGCTTCCCGTTCAATATTGTATCCAATACAAGCTCCTCCTCCTCACGTACAAGTCCCTCCATAACCCCGCCCCTTCCTACCTCACTGACCTACTCCAACAGTCCCGTCCCACCCACCGCCTCCGCTCTGCTGACACCAGCCTCCTCACTCCCATCACCCGCACTAAGCCCTCTGGAACTCACCTCCACAACCCATCAGGAACTGGGTCTCACTACAGTCATTCAAATCACTGCTTAAGACCCACCTGTTCAGACTGGCTTTGGTTTGTATGTTTATCCTTGTCTGTTTTAATTAGCGTCTTGTGTCCAAAAAAGCGATATACAAGTTTGGTGTATTATTATTATTATTATTATTATACTGTTGGGATGGACACTTGACAACAGTGAAACACTTCATCAAAACTCTGTGGTGTGTCACAGACGTGTCTCACCAGCCGCACAAGGACCCGCCCACTGGAGGCCTACGTGGAGTGGTTCAACAGACTGAGCTTTTTGGTGGCCACTGAGATCTGTTTGGTAGGATGTGCACTCACTCTGACTACTGTGGGGTGCTGTGGCCTCTCCTTACCTCTCTTCACTCCCTGTCCACAGCCTGGGAAGCAGAAGCATCGGGCGCAGGTGGTGGACTTCTTCATCGATGTGGCTCAAGAATGCTTCAACATTGGCAACTTCAACTCCCTTATGGCTGTCCTCTGTGAGTGCTTGTTTTAAAAGGCTCAGAGGGAGAATACTTTACATTAAACAACCCTGAATGAAGCTAAATACAACTCCGGGAAGGTTTTTAATGAGGGAACCATATTGTACCATGGTTAAAACCTCAGAAAAGTCAATTTTGTATAATATGTGTCCTTTTAAGGCGTATGACAGTGTCATTCACATGAGTGTTTCCGTGTCCAGCTGGGATGAGTATGGCTCCTGTGTCCCGCCTGAGGAAAACATGGAGCCGGGTCAACACCGACAAGTTCACCGTCCTTGAGGTAAGTCTGTACGAGGCAGGACAGAGGCTGGACACAGTAGTCTCCTGATGGCGTGTGGTCACCATGACAGAAAGAAATGTTTTGTTAAAGAAAAATTCCAAAGCTCATATTTGGGTTGCTGTTGTGGTAGCTTTATTTAGCAGCTTTTGTTTATACTAAAGCAAAACTGAAGAATGACGTTTGACCCAGATAGTGGATGAAAATGTAATTGGGTATCTCATGTTACTTTCTGCTCATAAAGGGTCCTCAAATCAGTAGTCTGGGATCCAGACCACTGATTTTCAGGTCTCCGTGTGGTCTTCACCTCCTGCTCTGCTCCTACGTGTGCACGTCTTCTCTTGTGTCAACAATACTCACTGCACTTAACATGTGACTTTGACCAGCTCTGACTTACACAATAACCTGCACAGTAAATCTAAGGCAAGAAAACCCCAGAAACCCTTCTCTTATACAATATTGTTTAAAAAAAAACATGGGCTGCAACAAATAACACTACACTACACTTACTACACTTTATTAAGTTAGTAATTATAATTGAAGTTGCTACAACTCAAATCTTTTCGTACTACAAAAAAAAAAATTCCTCCCAGTACAAAGAAAGTGTACACCAGCTAAAAATTGAGTGCCCAAAAATAGTCCCAGTTTTATTTATTGAAGTCTATTGAAGAGCAAAAGTTTAAGTCCAAGTAGAGCTTCAATATGCATCAGGAAATGAGAGTGGGACCAAAAGAAAAAGTTTGAATAAATATTTTTAATTTATTTTACCTGACAGTTTCCACTCCATGTTGCTGTTTCGTGTCTTGTCAGCTAATCTATACAGGTTTTGGCGCAGTTTTCCTACCAGTAGAGGTAGGACAACAGCGCCATCTGTACTCTGACTTCTTTAGGACAGTTTCCCAGGTGTGTGAGAGTAAAAAGGCCCCCTCGTCCCGGTTCATAGTCCTCTGGGCACTTTTCTGTATTTTAATTGCCTCCTTAATCCAGCGATGATGGTTGTTCTTTGTCCCAATGATGTTTGCTCTGTCCCAGTCCATAATGTGGTTCTCTCTTTTACACTGATCAGAAACTGCCAATTTGAGTTGTTCTTGTTCTGCTTTCAGATTTGTTGCCCGTGTGCACGCCCTCATCGTTTCCCTCTCACATTCTGTCCTGTGTAACTTTTTTCATGTGCTGAACGCCCTCCCTGTTTCCCCGATGTACGTTTTATTGCAAGACCTGCAGGGTATTTCATACATGATGTTACATTTGTGTTCCGGTTCTATTTTATCTTTCTGGTGACTAAGTAGTTGCCTGCCTTTTTCGAATGGTTTCACTGGTGTGTTAATGTTGTGTTTTTTCATGGCTCTCTGTGTTTTTCATGGCTCTCGTGTTTTATTTGTTTCGTTGTTGTTTTTCCTTATTTTCTGCTTGTTAGGCCCGAGCGCCACAAGCTGGCGAGAGGCCTCTTAGTTTCGTAGTGCCGTGCAAAGCACAGCTGCGAAAGTGCGCACGAAATCGAGCGCGAATCGCTCGCCCGTTTCCAAATACTCACTAACACATTCCCCAACTCATGCATGTCCCGTGCATACCAGTTAGTTGTGGGAAAATTTAACATTTCGGGTGAAGCCCGTGCGAAAGTGCGCGTGAGCGCTTTACATGGGGATGACGTGTTTGCCAAAGTTACAAGGATTTTTATTCCATCAAAATGGCCGCTTCGTTATGAGCGCGTTATGACCACATCCTAATATTTATGGTAATTCTCTGATAAACTTTTGCTCCCAGATATGTCCTGATGATGCCTGATGATGGAGTCCGTTGGATAAAATCCCTGGGACAAGTGTGTTAAAATATGAGGGCTAGATTTCGGAAATCTTCATTTTTTGATTCAAAATGGCCGCCTTCCTGTTGAAGATAGGGTGTGGTCCCAAGTGACGCTTTTGCTCATGACCACATACACAATGTGTGTACCAAATTTCTGAGGTGTGGCTATGCAACTGTGGGTGGAGCTATGGCGTGGTCTTCATTGGTTTTATTGCATAGACTGTACATCAGTGGACTATGGGATTGTGACGTCACCCATAGAGTTTGGCTCCAGCCAAATGAAGCCCATCGTGGCTAGCAGTTATAGCGGCTAAAGCGGAGCCAGACTCCATATTTGGAAATCCGAGTGCGTATCGTGGCAACTACACGGACTAATCAGGAGCGCGGTTGCTAGCGGCTGCTAACGGTATCCGCCCCTCAGTGAGAGAACACGGCGGCAACGTGCGGGGCTAGCTGTCAATCAAACCTGTTGCTAACACGAGCGAAAACGGCCCCTGGAAAAGGAAGCACCTGATTGGTCAGTTATTATTGCTAATAACTTGATTTATGAACAACCTAACGAAAAAAAACACCAGGATCATGTAGAGGGTGTCAGACATTTTAGTTCCAGATGGTGAGTCTGACAGAAACAGTTACAGAGTAAAGGGCACCAGTGTCACAGAAAGTGAATGGCAGCTCGGCTTCATGGAGCCAGGAGCCTCCATAGCTGCTTCCTATTTGGAACGCGGCGGCTAGCATGCTAACATGGTCCACTGATATCTACAGTCTATGTTTTATTGTTTAGAATCACATAAAGGATGTGTGTACCATATTTCATAAGTTTAGGAAGAATAACATTTTTGTCCCATTTTAACTTCATAGGGGGCGCTGGAGAGCCATTTTGAAAGATAGAAGTTTAAATCACATATCATTATGTCCATCTCATTAAAATACACAAACGCCTCATTGGGTCCGTCCCGATACGACAATATTTGCAAAAGTTAGCAAGACTTTTCTTTAAAATGTTCCGCCTTGTTATGAACACACCCTAAGACTTATGATAATTCTTTGATCAACTTTTGATCCCAGATATGTCCTGATGATACTGACTCAGTTTGGAGCCCGTTGGATAAAAACCTTAGGACAAGTTTGTTAAAATACGAGGGGCAAGAGACTTTTTTGCTCAGGGCCACATACTCTATGTGTGTACCAAATTTCACTGGATTCCGACAATGTAAATGATTTCACTTCCCATTGACTTTTTTTAAGACGTGGCTTTGCAACTGTGGGTAGAGCTAGGGGGTGGTCTTCAGCGGCTTTTTTGTTCAGAATCACATAAAAGAAGTTTAAATTACATAACATTACGTCCATCTCATTAAAATACACAAACGCCTCATTGGGTCTGTCTCGATCCAACCAAATTTACAAAAGTTATCAAGATTTTTCTTCTTTCAAAATGGCCGCTTTGTTAAGAGCTTGTTATGACCACACAAGACTTATGCTAATTCTTTGATCAACTTTTGATCCCACATTTGTCCTGATTATACTGACTCAGTTTGGAGTCCGTGGGATAAAAACCCCAGGACAAGTTAGTTAAAATGCGGGCGTTAAATTTTAGACGTCACGACTTTAAAGCAAAATGGCCGACACCCTGTATGCTTTGGGCCGGGGCCATAATATACTTTTTGATCCACCTTAACAAGCTCTATGTATATACTGAATTTTATGTGTCTACGATAAAAAAAAATAGGCTCTGCCCACTCCTATCTCATAAAAAAAAAATGACCACGCCCAATCTGTTTTGCTTGTTTTGACCAAGTTTTAAGTGTTTTTGATGAAAATTTGGATATCAACAGAGAGAGTGAAAAAGGTGATGAGGTAGAAAATAAAGAGCGGCTTTGTAATAATTCAGACATTAATTTTCCTAAGCCTAGACAGAGGTTTGTGTTAGTTTCATACTTTTTATCCAAACGCAGAGGGAAAGGTGTCTAGATCAGTGTGGCACACTTTTTTGTTTGAAAAGACACCATGGCACACAATCTGCTAGAACACGACACGACAAACACAAAGTAAAAATAACTGGGACACAATGTGATAAATAATTATTTAAGTTTGGCAACGCTGATTTGTTTTGCTTTGTTTTTTGGTAGAAAAGTATGTTCAGGACACTAAATTAAACATTATTAATATTATATTATATTATTAACTCCATCCATCCATCCATCTTCTTCCACTTATCCGGGGCCGGGTCGCGGGGGCAGCAGTCTAAGCAGGGACTCCCAGACTTCCTCCACCCCAGACACTTCCTCCAGCTCCTCGGGGGGATCCCGAGGCGTTCCCAGGCCAGCCGAGAGACATAGTCCCTCCAGCGTGTCCTGGGTCTTCCCCGGGGCCTCCTCCCGGTGGGACATGCCCAGAACACCTCCCGAAGGAGGCGTCCAGGAGGCATCCTGAACAGATGCCCGAGCCACCTCAGCTGCTCCTCTCGACGTGGAGAAGCAGCGGCTCTACTCCGAGCTCCTCCCGTGTGACTGAGCTCCTCACCCTATCTCTAAGGGAGCGCCCAGCCACCCGGCGGAGGAAGCTCATTTCGACGCTTGTATCCGCAATCTTGTCCTTTCGGTCATTACCCAGAGCTCATGACCAGGTGAGGGCAGGAACGTAGATTGACCGGTAAGTCGAGAGCTTTGTCTTTCGACTCAGCTCTCTCTTCACCACAACGGTCCGATACAGCGCCCGCATCACTGCAGACGCTGCACCGATCCGCCTGTCAATCTCACACTCCATCCTTCCCTCACTCGTGAACAAGACCCCGAGATACTTGAACTCCTCCACTTGAGGCAAGGACTCTCCACCCACCCGGAGAGGCAAGCCACTTTTTTCCGGTCGAGAACCATATTGTTAATATATATTATTAACTCAAATTTGACATTTTTTCAAGGCACACCTGGCAATACCTCAAGGCACACTAGTGTTCCCCAGCACACTAGTTGAAAATCAATGGTCTAGATAACTCTTTTACAGCTTATATGACTTATAAATGTACTTCTGTCCATCAACAGTTACCATGAGTCTCGCTGGAAAGAGAGTCCATAGCGTATACCTGTATCACGTAACATTTTTTAATATCCCCATACTCAAGGCGATTTTGTTGAATATCAACCAGATCCAGAAAGATCCAGAAAGGTCTTGAAGGCCTTTCCAGGAAATGTTCTTCTTGTTAGCTGCCGCTCTCAGCAGTAGTTGGCGATCTCTCCATCTTAACATTTTTACGATGTATGGCCTGAGAGTTTCCGATGTGCCAGGCCGGGGTCGTGGAGCTCTGTGGTGCCTTTCTGTCTTGATCGTCGTGGTCCAGAATGTAGCGTAGCAATGCAGCCAACTCTTGGTCGGCGTTCCTCCAACAGGCCCTCATCTAGTCCAACAATCATTAAGTTGCTTCTCCCGCTTTGCGACTCCAGGCAGGATAGCTTGCTTTTTAAGGTGCTCACCTCTTTTGTGAGATCAGCTGTGGCGTTATCTTGTGTGGCACTCTTATCTTCTAAATCCGCTGTGCGTTTTTCTGCATTACCCACTCTATTTACCATGGCTCGCATTTCCTTTTTGATCTCCTTCGTTGATGTGTTAAGTTCTTGGAGTTTTTGCTGGAAGGAAAAACTCTTCTGACATGCTTTGCTTGATTAGGTGCTCCTCTCTTTTTCCTTTTCTTTGCCTTACTTCTTGTTTCTCGAGCTTTATTTTCTCTCGACATGCACTCTGTCTCAGAGATATTATATCTTCCCTTTTTAAGCTGATTTTCAACATTTAATCAAGGCATTTAATCGTGTTAATTGTTCGGCATGAGGACTCCAAACGGCTCATGCGCCCATGCTGTCGTGTCACGTGACAACAGTTTTTTCGAAGGCTTTTCTTCATATGTGAATTGAATGTTCCCTGTACTGTCTATTGTGTTCAAATGATCTGTTAGTTCTTGTGTGTCTCTCTTTATTTTTTCCAGAATACTGTCCACATATCTTTGCTCATAGTGCTTGTGTGTGTCTTGATGGCCTTCTCCTTCAGACTTTCCACAAAGAAACCACTCATAATGGCTGATAAGAGGTCCCTCATGGCAAAACCTTCTTTCTGTCTGTATATGTTACCTTTGTATTTGAAATATGTGGATGTGGATACAAAATGCAGAAGCTGGGTTATGTCTTCAACAGTCAGGTTTGTTCATTTTCATAGTGTTTTATCTGTCCGGAGGCGGTAGAGTGACGTTTATGGGGTTTTTTTTGTGAACAGGGATACCACGTCATGGGATATTAATATTTAATCTGTCTGCACATCAATTCCTCAGCCAGTTGTTCTTGCAGTGTTGTTGGGTGTGGCCTAGCAGTGGCTTTATGAGGTCTGCTAATGATGTGGATAGGCTGTAGGTGACAGAGCCAATCCTGTCTATTATGGGATCTTAGTGGGGTGTCCTTTTTGTGTATTTTGGGAGTGCCATACATTCACGATGTGATGTTATATTTCATTCCTTAATTCTTCTTTCTCTCCTTGATCTTTGATTGAATGGCACGCTAGCTCAGTAGCTAAAACAAACTCTTTGTACAGGACTTTATTGGGAGTTATCGCATAGTTTAAGTCCCCTGGATAATACGTTTTGTTCTGTTCTGGGATAGGGGTCACTTCGATAGACTTTTTTACCCATTTATCTGCAGTTTGTTCATCCTTCACTAAATTACTTTTATTCTTCTCAACTAATATGGTTCACTTTTTTATGTGTCTCGCTTTTGTAATTTAGAATATTCTCTCATGTGTCTTTAGCAGCTGTTCTGTTGTTAACTTTAGCGTTCCTTCGTCCTCTCCTTCAGCAGTGCGAGGCGTGCTCCTTTTATGATTGATTGAATCTGAGGCGGTTATGGAAACGTGCCCTTTTTGATTCCACTTGTTCCAAGTTTCCGAATTCTTTGACATATTGTGGTCCATGACTTGAGCATAATAATCCAACTGGGTTCATTTGGTTTTCTGATAATTTCATATTTTTAAGTTTTTTAGTTTTTTATGTGGATTCAATGTAATTTTCTGTCAGGTAATAATGGCACTACTCTTTGCTGAGTTCATGTTTGGAACTTTGATTTCTGTTTTGAGGGGGTTTCTGTTTTTTCTTTTTGTCTTTTTGGCATGGTCCTACTTTTGATCAGCTGCAGAATAGCCTATTTCAGTTAATTTGTTTTTTTTTTGTCCCACTCCCATTTGTTGTTGAATAGTGAAACTCTACTTGGAACCTTCTTAAGATTCAATCATGCAAAATGTGACTTGTGCCAATCATTCAGCTGGTCTTAATCTTTTGATCAGGACTGTAATTATTATGACGGGCCTACAGACTATCTGCACAAGCTACAATCACGTGATATAATTGTGTGTATTTTCCCCACAGAGCTTGATGGATCCTTCCTGCAACTTTTCCAACTACAGGACGGCCCTCACAGGAGCCTCTCAGCGCTCACTTCAGGCCCACTGCAACTACGAGAAGGTCCAGACACACACACGCACACACACTCACATACACGCACACACACTCACATACACGCACACTTAGACACACACACACGCACACTTAGACACACACACATGCACACTTGGACACACACACATGCACACTTGGACACACACACACACACACACTTGGACACACACACACACGTGCACACTCGGACACACACACGTGCACACTTGGACACACACATGCACACTCGGACACACACATGCACACTTGGACACACACACGTGCACACTCGGACACACACACGTGCACACTTGGACACACATACGTGCACACTTGGACACACACACGTGCACACTCGGACACACACATGCACACTTGGACACACACACATGCACACTTGGACACACACACATGCACACTTGGACACACACGTGCACACTTGGACACACACACATGCACACTCGGACACACACACGTGCACACTCGGACACACACACGTGCACACTCGGACACACACACGTGCACACTCGGACACACACACGTGCACACTCGGACACACACACGTGCACACTCGGACACACACATGCACACTTGGACACACACACGTGCACACTCGGACACACACGTGCACACTCGGACACACACACATGCACACTTGGACACACACGTGCACACTCGGACACACACACGTGCACACTCGGACACACACACACACGTGCACACTCGGACACACACACATGCACACTCGGACACACACACGTGCACACTTGGACACACACATGCACACTCGGACACACACTCGTGCACACTCGGACACACACGTGCACACTCGGACACACACACACACACTCGGACACACACACATGCACACTCGGACACACACATGCACACTTGGACACACACACGTGCACACTTGGACACACACACACATGCACACTCAGACACACACACATGCACACTCGGACACACACACATGCACACTTGGACACACACATGCACACTCGGACACACACACATGCACACTCGGACACACACATGCACACTTGGACACACACACGTGCACACTTGGACACACATGCACACTCAGACACACACACATGCACACTCGGACACACACACATGCACACTTTGACACACACATGCACACTCGGACACACACACATGCACACTCGGACACACACATGCACACTTGGACACACACACATGCACACTCGGACACACACACGTGCACACACAGACACACACACTCGGACACACACACGTGCACACACAGACACACACACACGTGCACACTCGGACACACACACGTGCACACTCGGACATACACACACACGTGCACACTCGGACACACACACATGCACACTCGGACACACACACATGCACACTCGGACACACACACATGCACACTCGGACATACACACACACGTGCACACTCAGACACACACACATGCACACTTGGACACACACACATGCACACTCGGACATACACACACACGTGCACACTCAGACACACACACATGCACACTCGGACACACTACCCTGACCACGTGGGGAGAGATTCAATGGTTTGTGTTGATTACATTGACCTCCATTCATGCCCTGGAGTCTTTGTCCTTAACAAAGTGCGTATGACAGTTCAGACTAAACTAAAATGTATTGAATATGATCGTATTTGTGATTTTACTAAAATGTTTGCCTGTTTTTCCCTAGTTTGAACATTTTGGATGACATTTGACACGTTTTTTTGACACTAAACATGGAAGAGCATTTAATAGAGAAACTTAATTAATGTTCCCTGTGGAGGGAGAACACCCAGCTCCAATGAGTAGATTGAGACTGGGTGTACTTAATAAAAGATCTCTGTGCAACAAATTTTTCTTAATCAATAATTTTATTCATTATCTCTTATTTCTTATTTCTTTACTTATAATCTTGGTTTTATGTTCTTAACTGAAACATGGCTAGACAAAAATGCAGATAACTGTTCTAATAGAATCAGCTCCACCTAATTAGAAATTTGAATCTGAAATACGAGAGAATAAAAAAGGTGGAGGTGTCTGTGCAATATTTCGAGATAATATAGTTAGCCAGAGGTTGTCTTTCGGGCTGTTTCCATTATTCGAGTATGTGTCCTTTTAAAACCGAGCCCCCCCCCATACTCATTGTTGTTTTATATAAGCCTCCTCAGCACTGCTAGGATTTTATTGATGATTTTACTGAGACGCTCTCAATCATGTACTGATGTTGATGGTTTAATTATCACTGGTAACAGTAATATACACATGGATAATGCCTGTGACAGAAATGCTAGTGAGCGCAATAATGTCCTTGAAACCTTTGGTCTCCCCCACCCACAGCAGAGGACACACTCTGGACCTGCTAATCACAAAAGGGTTAATATCTCAGATGTCAGTGTGGTCAGTGTTTCACTGTCTGATCATTTCTGTGTTTTCTTTGACCTGTCTGTAACTCCCAGACCACTGCCTCATCTTGTGGTTAAATGAAGGAGACACATAAATGACAGTATGGGTGCACTGTGTATAGATATGATACAGTTTGAGAATGTCTCATGTTCTAATGTTGATGATTTGTTGAGCTCTGTTTCATCTGTTTTAAATGTCCTGGACAGCATTGCTCCTATGAAGGCTAAAATGGTTCAAAATAAGCAGAAGGCGCCATGGAGGAATGATGAGTCAGTCAGGTCACAGAAAAGGGAGTGCCGCAGGGCCGAGCGAAAATGGCACAAGTCAGAGCTCCAGGTCGACAAGGAGATCTATAAAGTAAAAAAAATTCTGGTACAACCAAATCTTACGTACAACTAGGGAGAGGAATTTCTCTGACATAATTGGATGCTGCAGTAATAACTCATATCCTCTTTGCAACTGTAAATAGATTGACAAACCCTCCAGTTCAGTTACCACTGGAGCCTATCTCCACATCCAAGTGCAATGAGTTTGCAGCCTTTTTTAATGACAAGGTTCAGGAGATTAAAAATACTATTAATCCCACAGCACAAATACAAATCCAACAGCCAGCTAGAGAACTGGAGCTGATTAAATTTGCGCCTGTGGTCAACATGACTGTGTCCAAGAATGTCCAAGAAATTATCACCGGTTTGAGTTTCTCCATATGCTCCCTTGATGTGCTTCCTACTAGATTTGTGAAGTCTGTGCTAAGCAGTCTGTTGGTTCCACTTACTGAAATAGTCAATCTCTCACTTTGGTTTGGCATATTCCCAAAGGCCTTGAAAACTGCAGTGACATAGCCTCTCCTAAAAAGAGTAGCTTCGATGCCACAGTTTTAAACAATTACTGGCCCATCTCAAACCTGACGTTTTTTAGTAAAATACTCGAGAACATTGTCTATCACCAGCTTACACATTTTCTTTTAGCGAATGACTACTTTGATGTAGTTCAGTCCGGTTTTAGATCTCACCGTAGCCATGAGACTGCACTTATCAAGGTTATGAACGACATCCGTCTGAGTACTGATGCGGGCAAGATCTCTGTTTTGGTCTTGTTGGACCTTAGTGCTGCTTTTGACAGTCGACTAAAGGACTGTGTGGGAATCACTGGTACTGCCTTTTATTGGTTCAGGTCCTATCTGGAGGATAGGAAGTATTTTGTTGAGATTGGTGCCTGTGTTTCAAACCGCATGGCCTTGACCTGTGGGGTGCCCCAAGGGTCAATCCTAGGCCCTTTTTTTTCAACCTCTACATGCTGCCATTGGGTCAGTTAATACGCAGCACAAATGTATCATACCACAACTCTGCAGACGACACCCAGATTTATGTTTCACTGATGGCAGGTGAATATGGACCTGTGGATTCACTCTGTTGCTGCATCCAGCAGATCAGTGTGTGAATGTGAAACAATTTCCTCCAGCTAAACTCAGACAAGACAGAAATCATTATCTTTGGTCCACAGAAACAAAGAAAATGTGTGGTCTCGAACCCACTTCACCAACATAAAAACAAAACTCTCGTGCAGTGGCCTTAACCGCTTCACCACTCTCTGACGTGATTTGTTGATTTAAAACTTGTACTTGTTCAACATGCGCGCTGCCATCATTCCATTATTAATGTGGCATTAGTGCAGTTCTGTTTTTCTTAATTTTTATTTTTATTTATTTTTTATGAAAGCCACTCTTGACATCAGACAAGGTATGAAAAGCATGAACAACCGGCACCACCGGAGGCACAGCGCCCCCGAGGCCAAGCGTCCTGGCACTGGGGAAGCAAGAGCTTGGCTGGGTACTTGCCACTTAAATATTATCTAATATATTTTTGTGAGTACAATAAGGCTTCGTACTCATTCATGCACCAAGGAAGACTTCTCTTCCACGTCTTCTGTTGGTTGTGTTGTATCTGCTACATCTATTACCATTAAAAAAATCCAACACAGTGTAGATGTTACAGGATCTGGATACATCACTGAGCAACATGGCAGACCTGCTTCAACCAATGAGAACAGCTTGGCTTGTCATGTGACTTTTGGCAGGATTCTACCGCAGTTTGGTTTTGCAAAGACATCCAGTGTGTTTTGCACACAAATGGAGCCTGTTTTGCAAGTGCAAAGTAAGATGCGCACACAAAGGAAAAACACATTTGTACAAATGAAAAACACATTTGTACAGATGTAGATTACTATATTTGCAAAGAAAAACAAATTTCAACAATGAAAAAAATTGCATTTACAAATAAAAATATATTTGCATGGGGTTATTTGTTTAAATTAAAAAAAAACACTTTTGTAAATGTAAAATGCAACATTAAACACAGTGGTTCATGTTTTATATTTTTATATTTCAAAACCAAATTATATTTGCACAAAACTATTTGTATGTTTGTACAAATCCAAAAACTCATTTGTACATGTTAAAGTGGCTATATTTGCGAAGCAAAACGCATTTGTTCAAATCATTTTACGTATTTGCAAAACACAAGGTGTATTTGCAAAACACAAATTATATTTGCAAGTACTGTTACGCTGACACTTTTACAACGTTTTGGCAGGAATTTGGCCCCAAGTACTCCATTTTTTTTGCTACAGATACAAGTAAAGTAAAAGTACCAAATAAAAATTATCTCAAGTAAAAGTATTTAAAAATGTGCTGTCAAAAAGTTTTAA
>CM033629.1:40381227-40428727 GCA_019453435.1 Rhinogobius similis | reverse complement strand
CCTGGTGGTCTCTGGAGAAGTGAGTCCCATGTGTGAGCCAAGATAGAAGTTCCCTCGTCTCTGTTGAAGGTCCGTGTGCTTCCTGATTTCAATAGCCTCTCGTATCCATCTTTTGTGCTTGTGTTCCTCAGTTCTAACTATTTTTGCGCTGTCCCAGTCCATGACGTGGTTTTCTCTTGTGCAGTGGTCAGATATTGCAGATTTGAGATTTTCCAGTGTTGCCTTTTCTTTTTCTGATCTTGTTAGTCGTCCTTGTGTTTCCTTGTCACAATCTTTCTGGTGTTCCTTTTTCCTTGTGTTGAATGCTCTCCCAGTCTCCCCGATGTTTTATTGCATGTTTTGCATTGAATCTCCTAGATGAAGTTGCACTTCTTCTCTGGTTGGATTCAGTCCTTAGGGTGCACTAGTATTTGTCTTAGTTTGGTGGGAGGTTTTACTGTTGTATTTATGTTGTGTTTTCCTAGTGCTCTTTGTATTTGTTCTGTGACCCCTCGTGTGTGTGGTAATGTTACTATTTCTCTGTGTTCACTTCCTTTCTGTTTGTGTTGTTTTCTTTTTTGTTTTTGTGTTTTTTGTTTGTTTTCTACCTGTTGTTTGCCTCTGAATGGCCCATGTGGGGTATTGACATTGTCTGAGTGCATGTGTGATGTGTTTTTCCTCCTTGATCTTGTCCTCTTCTTCTGTGATGGTGTTGATCCGTTCAAATAATGTTCTTACCACTGACAGTTTGTGTGCGATGGGGTGTTCTGATGTCCAGAGTAGATATTGCTCTGTGTGTGTGGGTTTTCCTGTATACTGTGGTCTTCAAGCTGCCGTCCTGTTAATGTTGATGTCCAGAAGTGGTATCTTGCCCTCCTCCTCCTCCTCGTATGTGAATTTGATGTTTCCTGTTGTGTATATTTGCGAGTTCTTGTGTGTGTCCGATGTTTTCTAAATGTGGTCTTTTCCATAGTGTTGGTCTGTATTGTGGTGGTGCTGTTTTTATGGCTTTGTGATCCTCCATGAAAAAGTTGCTCATTATTGCTGAGATCAGGTCCCCCTTGGCAAAGCCCTCCTTTTGTCTGTAGATTTTGTTCTGGTATTGAAAATATGTGGATTTTGCAATGAATGTTAGGAGCTGTATGTCTGTTACTGTGAGGTTGGTGCGTTTCTTGAGTGTTCGACCCAATGTGTATGTGACGTCAACGGGTGTTTTGGTGAATAATGATACTACGTCATATGTGACATGAGTATTTTGTCGTCTTGTAATGTGATGCTTGTGGTTCCTGTGCCAGCTCTTTTGAGTTTTTGCAGTGGTGTTCTGTGTTTCCGAGGAAGGGTTTGATTATTTCAACTAGATAGATTGTATGTGACTAATCCTGTGCTTCTACCATGGGGCAGAGTGGTGTTTTCTTGTGTATTTTTGGAGTTCCATTCATACAAGGGATTATGTTTGCTGTGGGGATGAAATGGTTGTAAGCCGAGGTGGTTATTTTTCCTGTTTCTACGTGAGATTAGTGTCAGTTTCTTTTCTTCTGTTGGGTTTTTGTGTAAAAGTTCGTATGTGGCAGTGTCTGTTAAAAGTGTGTCCATTTTCTTTTCGTATATGTCCGTGTCCATTACTACCGTTGTCCTTCCCTAATCTGCTGGGATTATTGTAATGCTTTTTGTCTTTGGTTAGTGTGTCTATGGATCTATGGTTATGTTGCTTTTAGGTTCTCTTGCCGATTTGAGTATCCTGTTATTGTGTTCTGAAGTTTATTTTTATTACATGCTAGTTCTGCTGCTATAATGAAATTTTTTTCGGTGTTATGGTAAAACTGAGTCCTTTTTTCAGTGCACTTTGTTCTGCTTTTGTGAGTGCGCGGTGTGACAGGTCACATAACCACTTGTCATTAGCTTCTACGCGTCTGTGTTTATTTTTGTTTTTGATTCGTTTGTGCAATTTACCTAGTTCCTTGGATTTGCCAAATTCACTCTTGTGGATGTTTTGTCAGTATATCCGCAGTTTTCTCCTCCGTCGGATATGTTGCTTTGAAATCCTTTATACGTTGATCCAGTTCTTTTTCTATTTTTTCCATTTTATTGTTTATCGTCCTTATCCTTTTCTTATTAGAAGAGCCTTATTAGAAGAACCTCACAAGTTAATAATTACACGAAGACAGAATTAACTTTCCAAATATTATATAGGCCTGTTTAGATGCGCTGCTCATTAACCCTTTTTTGTGAAAGCTTCATTAAAGGTCTCTTTGAAAATACACTGCCAGTAAAAAGACTCAAAAGCTTTATTTTTCTTTTTTCCTTTTTGTTGAAATAAGGAAGTACAATCATATAGAAATACATTTTATGTCACCAAATTTAAAAAAGGGAACCAAGGTTTCTCAGGAGAGCTGTCTTCGGGTCGGCATCAGGAAATGTTGCAAGGCTAGTTTTCCGTGCAGAGACAACAGGGGCTTCAATCAAAGTCAATCACTTTATAAAGTGCGTTTCATACTGAAATGTAACACAAAGTGCTTTACAGTCAATTAAAATCAAATCAAATCAAATCAATTTATTTTTATAATGCCCAAAATCACAACAACAGTTGCCTCGATGGGCCACAGGTAAAAGCAGTTCAGATAACTGTCCCAGAATGCCCCTGTCCTTTGACCCTCCTTCGCGGCGAGGAAAAACTACAAAAAACCCCATGGGAAAAAGTAGAAACCTCGGAGAGAACCACAGTGAAGGAGAGATCCTACTCCCACGGACGGACAGGCTGCAGATTAACTAGGACTGACATCCACTTGGACTGTGGAGCCAGAACCACTCAAGAGGAAGGTGGCTTTAAAGAGTTCCTCCAGGCGGACGAGGAGCAGTCCACCAGTGTAGAGATCCTCCAGCAGGAGATGAGGAACAGTTCATCTAAAGTAGAAGGAGTTCGTCCAGGCAGACGAGGTGTGGCTAATCCAGCTGTCCAGGCGGGTGGCGCATAGATCGTCCAGTGTAGAGATCGATCCTCCAGACAGGTGGGGGTGGGGGGGTCGTCACTGGAGCAGCCGCCGCAGTGTCTGAAACAGTCTCCACTCCCCGGGGGAAGTGGAGAGAAAAAGAAACATGTGAACAGCAATGAACAGACTACAGTTGAAGTAATATTAAATATTGTTGATGGTAAAGTAGGAAGAACCAGAGGATAGTGTTCAAGCTGCCATACTTCCCCCAGCAGAGTTGCTCCAAGGGCAGCGTAGCTAAAACTGTAGGTAAAACATTCCCACACACGCCCGCATCCCACCCAACCACCCCACGACCACCAGACCCCACCCACCAAACACCTTCACACACTCTCACACACACATGCACACACACACCGCACACACACACACACACCGCACACACACACCACACACACACACACACACCGCACACACACACATGCATGCTCTAAGGTACGGAGGCTGAGTGCAGATAAACCTGTTGAGGCGTTTATCCTCAACAGGTTTATCTGCACTCAGCCTCCATCTCACCCCCGAAAATACATTACAATACAACTACCACACGGATTTACAAGACATTTAATAAAATAAAAATGCTACTTAGTTCTGCTTTAAACTGACCAAGGCCATACTATATATCCAAGGTGGTAAAGTAGCCTTGGCCAGACTAAACTTATCGCCAGAATACACCCCTCTATTTGTCAATTTCCCATCTTGTTAGGCCAATGAAGCCTAAATTTATTTATTCAATATCTGACCAGGCAAGTCAGTTGAGAATACATTTGTGTTTACAACGATGACCTGCCAAGAAGCAGCACAAAAGAACACAAGAAGAACACGCTTACCAAAACAATCTACAGTTAAACATTTGAGGTCAAGATACAAAAGTGAGAACTGATCTGTGAGGTACTTGATTTGACCAAACCTAGTTTATTGAATCCTTGAGGAAAGAACGATTGGTTAGCGGTGTCTTTGACCTCCAGGTACAGGTAACACCTGACTATTAACTGGAAGTAAGAGAGACATGCTCAAAGCTAACACTAGCTTTACTCATAAAATTGTAATGTGGATTTTCTATTACAGAACACAGTTTCCTCAGGCAGTAGTTCATGTTTTGTTTAAATAAATTGTAAATAAATGTTCGTATTTCTATACCACTTTTCTACCTGCAGGGTACTCAGAGTAATCAATGGACCAGTCACCCCTTCACATACACATTCACACACTGTATTCAGACATAGATGACTAAAACCAATTTGCAATTAACCCCATGAGCTGCTGATGTGTTCAGTCAGTGTATTTCCCAGGGCCAGTTATGACCACATTGTCATTTCTTGTCACTATATTCCTAATTATAGCAATTATTTAAATTACCAGACCACACTTCTTATAATATAATATAATTTAATATAATTGTGTGTATATACAATCATGGCCGAAAATCTTCATATCCCTGTATTTCTGTCCAAAAAGTATTGCAAATCCACATTTTTGCTTTACTCGTGTTTATTTCCTTTGTGTGTATTGGAACAATTAAAAAACCTGAGAAAAAAAGCATATTTGACATAATTTCACACAAAACTCCAAAATGGGCCAAACGGAATGATTCACACCGTAACTTAATACTTGGTTGCACACCCTTAGAGTAAAATCAGCACATCGGTGTCTAACCCAAAATTCGTCAACGGAAAAAATTCTTCCGCACACTGCCTTACTGGCAAAATGTGACGTTTCAGCACTAGATCTTCATCAGGAAAATGGAGGATGAGGTTCAGGCCATATTAAATGGGGTGTGGCAAGCACCCAATTGCAAGCAAGCAATGAATAGTGCACCAAGATATTTACAATCATCAACCATCAGATGAATATAATACAAGAAAAAATTATAATAATAAACTCATGTAAAGTGTTAGATATAAACAATAGCCTAATAGAATAAAAAGGAGTGTATCTGAATGCATAATGATAATGAATGTAGACACCACCTGGAGAGAACAAAACTAGTGCTATATACATTTTTATTTGGTCAGGACAGAACATGCATGCTTCTCCGGAGTTAGCCATGGGCTAGTTTTCATCCGTTGTCCTGTATTCACTCTCACAAACACACTCTCATTCTCATTTCTTTATATACACAATAAATCTGGTCACCTCAGCACTTTTATCAGAAAAACCTATATACTGTGAAGACAGATTTTTTATATATGCATGTTATAGAAAGGTCATCATTAAGGCCTTTGGGAGCTAGAGTTTGGAAACAATGAATCCAATAAGCCTCCCTCTGTTTGAGCAGTGGGTCATGGAGAGACCATGTTCAATGCCACAGAACCATGATTGTGATCATTAAAATGCACTGCTACAGGACAATCCCTGTGGTTCCTCTGGATGGATCTCTTGTGTTCGCTGATTCTCAGTTTGAGTTTTGGTCTTTCAGTGTATGTTAGGCCACAGGGGCATCTCAGCATCTAAATAACATGTGTTTATGGACATGTGATGACACTTGATGAAATATTTCTCCCCAGTGTAAGGGTGTAAGAAATGGTTTGATTTTACAATGTAAAAGTAATTTTCAAAAATAAAATAATTGTATTTCATGACAAAATTCGACTAGGTCTATATAGACCTGAACAGTATTGCAATCAAATGGAAGTGAGACCAAAAATGGACCGTTCCACAGCTGATCAAACATTTAGGACCCCATGCAATAATGCGGTTTCAGTGTCATTTTCTGTCTGGTATTCACACTGTGAGACCAAATGTAACCTTGATGGTCCTGATGGTTTAAATGTTACTGACACGACAAGCAGATCCATGTTCGATGATCGATGTTTTCTACGCATCACAGGGAGGGGGCGCCATAATGATCTGGGGCTTTTTCCTTCAGTGGAACAGTGGAGCTCCAGGTGGTTCAGGTCAGACGGCCTCTGGCTCTGTGCAGATGTTACAGAGAGCATCCCTCATGACCGAGGGCCTCGTCTGTGGAACCCCTGGGTTTTTCAACAGCACATGCTACAGTTCACAAAGGACTTCTTCAGAAGAATAACATCACTCATTTGGACCACCAGTTTTTGAAGTGATCAACAATATATGGCGCTATTTATTACTGAGTTCATGTTTGGGACTTTGAAATATACTTTTCTACAGCTGATCAAAGGTTTAGAACCACACCCCAAAAACAACCTCAAGACCTCCTCAAAACAGAAATCAAAGTCCCAGGTTCATTTTTGTTTTCAGTAGAATCTTTACCTACATTTTTTTGTCTCACTCCCATTTCTTGTTGCTCACTGACGAAACCTTGTTAAAAATCCAACCATGAAAAATGCGACTTTTACGATTTATTTAACTAATTTTAAACTTTTAATTGGGGGACTTTAACAGTTTTGCGGCAGAAATAATATGTGCAGTTTCCACATAAAATTCATTTTATTGGCTGGATTGATAAACTAAATGTTCATTCTTCGGAGTCCTCTGTCTGAGTCTTAACCCTCTGTCTAATCTTTATTCATCTTATTCCTGAAGTTAATGTGATGTGGGTGCCGCCATCTTTTTTCTGTTGTTTTAGTTTACATGGGCCAGGCGAGCTCAACAGAAAATAAGTACTATACGGACTCCAAAGTTGTTTCTGCTCATGAAATCGGTGCATTGCTGACTTGTTTTTGCACGTATGCAATAAACATTTTACACAAAACAACTGACTTTAAAAAATATTTTAGCTTTGAGTCTTTTCCCTCGCTTGACTCTTGCTTGAAGGGAGTTCAGAATCAAAGCTGATTCCTCTTACGCCTATGACTATGCCATTGTCCTCATAACTGAAGAAACCCCCTACACACATTATAAACATGCTCATTTTTATGGAGTCTATGTTTAATAAGGTGCATAATGTAAATTTTGTTTAGAAAATGGCAAGCACATTGTACTACTGAGTACTTCCTGTTTCATTCAATTCAACAGGGTTTTCACCAAATGAGTCTAAAATGAATAAATATAGTATAAGATCAGTCAGTGAACAGTGAGTTGTGGTGGTTTCCTCTGAAACATGTTTACTACTTTCCAAATCTGGTAATACTTCACCAAAGGACACTTGTGTCCTTATAAAAGGATGTGTCTCAATGCTAACTCTAAGTCATAAAAAATGTCAACTAAACAGCCCAACTGATGTTCCATGCATAGAGCCTTTGCCTAGCATGTCCTACAGTATTGCATTGAACAGATCCATCGCCATCCCTAATTATATTAATTTATATCCTAAAATGTTATTCAATTGCAAGTACTGTACATGTTTAATCTGTTTAAATCTACTAAGACTTGCTTTACTTACTATACATAGTTGTAATTAGTCACCTCCACTTACAGGTCAGATTTGTGGAGATGCGACCACTCTCAGAGTGAGAATCCAGGGTTCAAACACTGAGCTGTAACTGAGCAAATGCATGCTAGAGGATTTTATGATCATACTTTGGAACATTTGACCAATTAGTTAGACGGTGTCATGTAAAGTTTTAATGTGAGTTCTGTTTTGGACACTTTAGCAGTTTTTCTCACTCCTGTCCCTCCCTCTCTAGCTCTGTTTTTGGCCTCTTATGAGAGCGAGGCTCCTGGGAACAATATGGACATGCAGCAGTGGAGATCTCTGAGGTACGACACAAGCACACGTATTATCATCATCCCAGCAGTGCCCCCTAAATGCATGAATACTCCTTAAGCCGTTTAATTATAATGGCACCTTTGGCATGACGTGCATATGTGGGTAAACTGGCAACTCTAAATTGTCCCTAGTGTATGAATGTGAGAGTGAATGGTTGTCTGTCTCTGTCTCTGTGTCAGCCCTGCGATGAGTTGGCCACTGTCCAGAGTGTACCCCGCCTAAGGCCCAAAGTCACTGGGATAGGCTCCAGTCACCCACGACCCCCAACGGGAACAAGTGGTAGAAAATGAAAGAATGAATTTTATCTGTCCTTTATTATTTGGTCAGTTCAGGTTTTTGTTTGCTCTCTCAACAAGAGCAAACAAAAAACTAAATAGTCCAACCTGCACCTAAAAGAGGTTTTATAATTCAATTTAAACCACTTGCACTTTTTCCACGGAGACAGCCGTTAAAGTACACCACCTACACACACCAAACTTTACAATCGTGTACTGAGCAAGATCTTTATGGGTTTTACAGATGGGTTTGTTCTAATCTTGATTTATATTTCCCAAATATGTGCAATTTAGAATTTACACATAAAACGGTTTATTTTTCTATGACATGTCATGATGAAAAAACATGCAATACATTTATGTAAATAAACTACAGAAGTTTTAAATAGATATTTCTAAGATTATTTCCAATTCACCTGTAGTGTTTCGCCTTGAATGAAACTTTGTCGAGTAATTTGAATATTCATTTTTAGCCTGTGTGAGGGGGCCTCCAGTATCTCTCTGAGGGCCCTGTCTCCAGTGCCACCTGGAGGCCACATTCACTTCAGTGTGTTCTTGGTCTTTCCTCAGGTCCAGTCTGCTCAACAAGGTCTGAGGTTGGAGCTTGGGAGCACATCGCTTCTTTTGAGTGGTGTTTTCAATTTGAATTTGCTCATATTTACACTCTTTGTTATTCAAGTTGTATGTTGTGAATAAGAAATGTTCTTGTGAAAGGTACGTATTTTCTATCATATTTATAGAAAAATAAATGTGCATGTCTGTTGGAAGACTGAAATATGGAAGAAAACAACTTTTATTGAAGACATTTTTATTAATTTCTCTAAAGAGAGCAAAGTACAGAAGCAAGTATAAATAAGTGTATTGCTGAAAAATAATATTTTATGTTATTACAAGTCACAAATTGGTTAGCTATTACGTGATACTAATTTACCATGAAATTACAAGATACTGGCGTTGTGTCATAATGATTTGTGTGACAAATCTGTCCTCGTTAATGGATCGTTTCCAACGCTCATTTTAAGTGTAGCTGCTAATATTAAACAAAACAGAGACAGACAGAATCACTGAGGATAAACAGTTGGCTGTGAAGATCACCTGAGGTTGGCCTGTGCCGGAAAATGTGGTTCTAAATGTATAAATCTATAGGCACAAAAACAATCTTTTTGAAGTAAAAACACACAAAATACTACTCTATGAGCTGTTTTGTGTTGGAATCCTATAAAGACTGTACAAGAATACAAAATCTGAAGTGTGGGGGCCGTTCAGAAATGGAAGAGTTTGACAGCCAAATGTACTCAAAAACAGCATAAGACAATTGGTATTTAACTGTGTCTATTGATGTGAAAGGTCAATATCACAAATTAATCAGACAATATCATATGCTTTTTAAACAGGAACCAATGAAAGCATGCATCAACATAAAATGGAGGTAAAAATAAAGCAACCAGTAAGAAGTAACACAATATCCACTGCTCAGGGGTAATATTAATAAAAATATCAAACAACAAACATGAATGACATTATCTCTATAGTTTAAGTGTATCTCATGTGGCATATCAAAGAAACAAACTTAAGTTATGAAAACGAATCTACTTCCTGGGACGTTTGGATGCATGGCATGGGGAGGCCTTGGCACTGCGCCTCTTCTGTCGGGGAGTCTGCTCTTGACTTTCTTTTGGGGTGACCGTAGAGTGCAGAGGAGTGGCTTTAGAATGAGGACTGATGATTAAGGACGGGACAGACCTGCTCCTTAGGTTCTTCCCTGTGATAACTACCAGCTCCTTATCTGATGCACTTTGCTCATCCTCTTCATCAAGACGCAGTCTCAAGACAATGCCCTCAGATGTCTCCCCTTCTTCACTTTGTGGTTCAGATGCGCATCTCATGCTCACCAGGCTGTCTTTTTCAAAAACTTTTGGGTCCTCTGAAGCAAGTGATTCTGATGATTCCAGCTTGTCATCTTCGTCCCGGTAGTCAACTTGGGGTCTTTTACGTGAGGATCGTCTGGGTGTTTGGGATGTGTGTGGGTCCTCTGGCTCAGCTTTATGTATGTCATGTGCTTCAAGAGATCCCCCTTGTAAATCTTCAACATTTGGTTTCTCCCTTTGGATATCTGACTGTCTTCTTCTTTTTAAAGATCTTGATGATGTAGCTGGAACAACAAGGTCCTCCTGTACACACGGAGTAGTAGGTGAAAGCAAAGATGCTTCTTCAGGCAGCTGACAATCTGCTTCATTGGAGGAGCTACCAGCACTCTCCAATGGCAGTGGAACCTGAGTGGTAGTGTGATCCTGATTACCTTCTGCCTTGTCCGTCTCTACTTCTTTAGTGGGTTGATCTGACTCTACTACATCTTGGTCTTCTTCTGTATTATGGTGTTCCTCTTGCTTCAGCATTTCGTCCATATCTTCCTGTTGCTCCAACGCAGCAGTCTCAGTGATGGACATTAAAGCCTGTACTTTTTTTACATCTACCAAGACCACAGCCACCCTGGGAAGATCACACAGCGGAACCTCTGTTGTGATCTTTCTTTCAGACTGTGCATCATCATCATCGTCAACTACCTGAGAGGAAGTCTCTACTTCTTCTTTTGACTGTTCCTTTGTGGAGTCTTGTTCCTTTGGTGGTTCTTCTTGTGGTCTGTCTTGTGTCTTAATACCTGCTTTGTGCCTGCTTTTGGGTATGGCTGTCACAGTCTTGGATCCTTGGGTTCTTAAAGATCTGGTCTCTATTATTGGTGTTATTTCGATGGGTTCCTCTTGAATAGAATCTTGTTCAATCTCTTTATCTATGCTAGATTCTCCAACACTGAGTTCCATCACATCTTCAGACTGGGACTCCTTGCCCATTTCCATGGTGCTCTCAGTTCGTTCCATGCCTTCTGCCTCAGCAGTGTTTAGAAGAACAGAGTCCACATCAGCTGCAGATGATGCCTCCTTTCTTTTCTCCTCCACTACAGCATCAGAACTAGTACTTTCTACAACATCTGTCTCTTCCACTGTGATGTCTGTTTCACCTTTTACCTCTTTGTGCAAAGTCTCTTCTTCTGCCAGAGCAGGTTTGTGTTCTTTGCTTACCTCCTTTGAAACTGTATCCTGAATTTCTGTCACAACTTTAGATTCTGACTCTTTGACAGGTTCATCATTGTTTGCCCCTTCGTTATCAGCTTCAACTGGGGGAGACATTTCATTATTTTCTTTTGTTGTTTGTCCAGATATCTCTATATGGGCCTCCTCTGTTGTATTATCATCTGCTGAAGAAGTTTCAAGCTCCAGACCTGCTTTAGACCTGCTTACTCGTTTCCTTCCAGTTGACTTTTTAGCTTGTTTTATGGTTGGTTTTTCAACAATCACTTCTACGGCTTTTCGTTTACTATGTCTGGTGGTTCTTGGGGTTGAAATGGTGCACATGAGTTTGGCCCCACTTCTCAGAGCTCTTGTTTGAACCACTTCTTCAGTTTCACTAGATGAAGGGTTCTCTTGTTCAACTGGGGCCATAGCTGTGATTTCTTCAGCAGCAAAAGCTTCATCAGATGCCTCTTCTGGGGCTTTTTGAGCATCCTTGGTTAGAGATGGGGCCAGCTGAATAACCTCTGTAGTTTCAGACTGGGCTTCATCCTTGTCTTCTGTCTCAAAGGGAATATCTGGTGCTACACGTTCTTTTGTGGAGTCTTGTTTCTTTTGGGGTTCTTTTTGTGGTGTGTCTTGTGTCTCTGGTCTGACGGTTTGATTACCTGCAGTATGTCTGTGTTTGGGTGTAACTGTCACAGTCTTGGGTCCACTTCTTAAAGATTTGGTCTCTTTTATTGGTGTTACTTCAATTGGTTCCTCTGGAACAGATTCTGGTTCAGGCTCTTTGTCTATTTCTGATTCTCCTACACTCAATTCCATTACAGTTTCAGGCTGGGACTCCTTGTCCATCTCAATAATGCTCTCAGTTACTTCTGTGCCCTCTGCCTCAGTAATGCTTAGAAGAACAGATTCCACATCAGCTGTGGATGATGACTCCTCAACCCTCTTTTCCTTTACAGCCTCAGCATTAATGCTGTCTACAACAGCTCTCTCTTCCACTGTGATGTCTGTCTCACCTTTTACTTCTTTATCGTCTATGTGCAAAGTATCTTCTTCTACAAGAGCAGGTTCTTTACTGACCTCCTTTGAAACTGTATCCTGAATTTCTGTTGCCACTTTAGATTCAGAATAAGTTTCATTGTTGTTTGCCCCTTTGTTGTCAATATCATCCTCTGCTGAAGAAGCTTCAGGCTCCTGGGTTTGTGCCTTAGACCTGCTTACTCGTTTCCTTCCAGTTGACTTCTTAGCTTGTTTTATGGTTGTTTTTTCAACAATCACTTCTACAGCTTTTCGTTTACTATGTCTGGTGGTTCTTGCGGGTGAAACAGTGCTGGTGGGTCTGGCCCCACTTCTCAGAGCTCTTGTTTCAACAACTTCTTCAGTTTCACTGGATATAAGGTTTTCTTGTTCTACTGGGGTCACAACTGGGACTTCTTCAATGGCAATTGCTTCATCAGATGCTTCTTCAGGGACAGTTTGAGCATCCTGGGTTTGAGATGGGGCCAGCTGAGGAACCTCTGTAGTGATCTTGGTTTCAGATTGGACATCATCCTTGTCTTCTGCCTCTGAGGGAATATCTGGTGCTACACATTCTTTTGACTGTTCATCTGTGGAGTCTTGTTCCTTTTGTGGTTCTTCCCGTGGACTGTCTTGTGTTTCTGGTTGGACTGTCTCTTTGTCTATGTCTGCTTCTGCTGCACTTGGTTCCTTCACAGCTTTACGCTGGGAGTCCTTGTCCATCTCCATGGTGCGCTCAGTTTGTTCTGTGTCCTCTGCCTCGTTAGTGCTCAGCAGAACAGATTCCACTTCAGATGCAGATGCAGCCTCCTCTATTCTCTCTTCCTCTACAGCCTCAGCACAAGTACTTTCTACAACAGCTGTCTCCTCCACTATGACGTCTGCCTCACCTTTTACCTCTTCATCTATGTGCAAAGTATCTTCTTCTACAAGAGCAGGTTCTTGTTCTACACTGACCTCCGTTGAAACTGTATCCTGAATTTCTGTTGCCACTTTAGATTCAGAATAAGTTTCATTGTTGTTTGCCCCTTTGTTGTCAATATCATCCTCTGCTGAAGAAGCTTCGAGCTCCTGGGTTTGTGCCTTAGACCTGCTTACTCGTTTCCTTCCAGTTGACTTCTTAGCTTGTTTTATGGTTGTTTTTTCAACAATCACTTCAACAGCTTTTCGTTTACTATGTCTGGTGGTTCTTGCGGGTGAAACAGTGCTGGTGGGTCTGGCCCCACTTCTCAGAGCTCTTGTTTCAACAACTTCTTCAGTTTCACTGGATATAAGGTTTTCTTGTTCTACTGGGGTCACAACTGGGACTTCTTCAGTGGCAAATGTTTTATCAGATGCCTCTTCAGGGACTGTTTGAGCATCCTTGGTTGGAGATGGGGCCAGCTGAGGAACTTCTGTAGTGATCTTGGTTTCAGATTGGACATCATCCTTGTCTTCTGCCTCTGAGGGAATATCTGGTGCTACACATTCTTTTGACTGTTCATCTGTGGAGTCTTGTTCCTTTTGTGGTTCTTCCCATGGACTGTCTTGTGTTTCTGGTTGGACAGCCTCTTTGTCTATGTCTGCTTCTGCTGCACTCAGTTCCATCACAGCTTTACACTGGAACTCCTTGTCCATCTCCATGGTGCTCTCAGTTTGTTCTTTGTCCTCTGCCTCGGTAGTGCTGAGCAGAACAGATTCCACATCAGCTGTAGATGCTGCCTCCTCTATTCTCTCTTCCTCTACAGCCTCAGCACAAGTACTTTCTACAACAGCTGTCTCTTCCACTGTGACGTCTGCCTCACCTTTTACCTCTTCTTCTTTGTGTAAAGTATCTTCTTCTACAAGCGCAGGTTCTTGTTCTACACTGACCTCCTTTGAAAATGTATCCTGAATTTCTGTTGCCACTTTAGATTCAGAATAAGTTTCATTGTTGTTTGCCCCTTTGTTGTCAATATCATCCTCTGCTGAAGAAGCTTCAAGCTCCTGGGTTTGTGCCTTAGACCTGCTTACTCGTTTCCTTCCAGTTGACTTCTTAGCTTGTTTTATGGTTGTTTTTTCAACAATCACTTCAGCAGCTTTTCGTTTACTATGTCTGGTGGTTCTTGCGGGTGAAACAGTGCTGGTGGGTCTGGCCCCACTTCTCAGAGCTCTTGTTTCAACAACTTCTTCAGTTTCACTGGATATAAGGTTTTCTTGTTCTACTGGGGTCACAACTGGGACTTCTTCAGTTGCAAATATTTTATCAGATGCCTCTTCAGGGACTGTTTGAGCATCCTTGGTTGGAGATGGGGCCAGCTGAGGAACCTCTGTAGTGATCTTGGTTTCAGATTGGACATCATCCTTGTCTTCTGCCTCTGAGGGAATATCTGGTGCTACGCATTCTTTTGACTGTTCATCTGTGGAGTCTTGTTCCTTTTGTGGTTCTTCCCATGGACTGTCTTGTGTTTCTGGTTGGACAGCCTCTTTGTCTATGTCTGCTTCTGCTGCACTCAGTTCCATCACAGCTTTACACTGTAACTCCTTGTCCATCTCCATGGTGCTCTCAGTTTGTTCTTTGTCCTCTGTCTCGGTAGTGCTGAGCAGAACAGATTCCACATCAGCTGTAGATGCTGCCTCCTCTATTCTCTCTTCCTCTACAGCCTCAGCACAAGTACTTTCTACAACAGCTGTCTCTTCCACTGTGACGTCTGCCTCACCTTTTACCTCTTCTTCTTTGTGTAAAGTATCTTCTTCTACAAGAGCAGGTTCTTGTTCTACACTGACCTCCTTTGAAACTGTATCCTGAATTTCTGTTGCCACTTTAGATTCAGAATAAGTTTCATTGTTGTTTGCCCCTTTGTTGTCAATATCATCCTCTGCTGAAGAAGCTTCAAGCTCCTGGGTTTGTGCCTTAGACCTGCTTACTCGTTTCCTTCCAGTTGACTTTTTAGCTTGTTTTATGGTTGTTTTTTCAACAATCACTTCAGCAGCTTTTCGTTTACTATGTCTGGTGGTTCTTGCGGGTGAAACAGTGCTGGTGGGTCTGGCCCCACTTCTCAGAGCTCTTGTTTCAACAACTTCTTCAGTTTCACTGGATATAAGGTTTTCTTGTTCTACTGGGGTCACAACTGGGACTTCTTCAGTGGCAAATGTTTTATCAGATGCCTCTTCAGGGACTGTTTGAGCATCCTTGGTTGGAGATGGGGCCAGCTGAGGAACCTCTGTAGTGATCTTGGTTTCAGATTGGACATCATCCTTGTCTTCTGCCTCTGAGGGAATATCTGGTGCTACACATTCTTTTGACTGTTCATCTGTGGAGTCTTGTTCCTTTTGTGGTTCTTCCCATGGACTGTCTTGTGTTTCTGGTTGGACAGCCTCTTTGTCTATGTCTGCTTCTGCTGCACTCAGTTCCATCACAGCTTTACACTGGAACTCCTTGTCCATCTCCATGGTGCTCTCAGTTTGTTCTTTGTCCTCTGCCTCGGTAGTGCTGAGCAGAACAGATTCCACATCAGCTGTAGATGCTGCCTCCTCTATTCTCTCTTCCTCTACAGCCTCAGCACAAGTACTTTCTACAACAGCTGTCTCCTCCACTGTGACGTCTGCCTCACCTTTTACCTCTTCTTCTTTGTGTAAAGTATCTTCTTCTACAAGAGCAGGTTCTTGTTCTACACTGACCTCCTTTGAAACTGTATCCTGAATTTCTGTTGCCACTTTAGATTCAGAATAAGTTTCATTGTTGTTTGCCCCTTTGTTGTCAATATCATCCTCTGCTGAAGAAGCTTCAAGCTCCTGGGTTTGTGCCTTAGACCTGCTTACTCGTTTCCTTCCAGTTGACTTCTTAGCTTGTTTTATGGTTGTTTTTTCAACAATCACTTCTACAGCTTTTCGTTTACTATGTCTGGTGGTTCTTGCGGGTGAAACAGTGCTGGTGGGTCTGGCCCCACTTCTCAGAGCTCTTGTTTCAACAACTTCTTCAGTTTCACTGGATATAAGGTTTTCTTGTTCTACTGGGGTCACAACTGGGACTTCTTCAGTGGCAAATGTTTTATCAGATGCTTCTTCAGGGACTGTTTGAGCATCCTGGGTTTGAGATGGGGCCAGCTGAGGAACCTCTGTAGTGATCTTGGTTTCAGATTTTACATCATCCTTGTCTTCTGCCTCTGAGGGAATATCTGGTGCTACACATTCTTTTGACTGTTCGTCTGTGGAGTCTTGTTCCTTTTGTGGTTCTTCTCGTGGACTGTCTTGTGGTTCTGGTTGGACAGTCTCTTTGTCTATGCTTGATTCTCCTGCACTCAGTTCCATCACAGCCTTACGTTGGGACTCTTTGTCCATCTCCATGGTGCGCTCAGTTTGTTCTATGTCCTCTGCCTCGGTAGTGCTGAGCCGAAAAGATTCCACATTAGCTGTAGATGCTGCCTCCTCTATCCTCTCTTCCTCTACAGCCTCAGCACAAGTACTTTCTACAACAGCTGTTTCTTCCACTGTGACATGTGCCTCACCTTTTACCTCTTCATCGTCTAAGCACAAAGTTACTTCTTCCACCAGATCAGGTTCGTATTCTTTGCTGACCTCCTCTGAAACTATAGCCTGAGTTTCTGTTACTTCTGTAGATTCAGAATCTTTGACCGTTTCTTCCATCGAAACCCTTACTTCATAATTATCATTGGTCTTTAAAAACATCTCATTATTTTCAATAGTTGTGTGTTCTGTGTTTCTGTCTATCTGGGCCTCTTCTGTTGTATCATTCTCTGTTGAAGACGCTTCAAACTCCTGGGTTTGTGGCTTAGACCGGCTTACTTGTTTCCTTCCAGTTGATTTTTTAAGTTGTTTAATGTTTGTTTTTTCAACTATTACTTCCTCTACCTTCTGTTTACTACATCTGGTCGTTCTTGGGGTTGAAACGGTGCCTACGGGTCTGGCCCCACTCCTCAGAGCTCTTGTTGTAAGCTCTTCATCAGTTTCACTGAATGAAAGGTTTTCTTGTTCAACTGGGGCAACAGATGTGGCTTTTTCACTGGCAACAGTTGCATCAGATGCCTCCTCAGGGGCTTTTTGAACATTCTTGGTTTGCAATGAGGACAGCTGAAGAACCTCTGTAGTGATCTTGGCTTCAGATTGGGCATCAGCCTTGTCTTCTGCCTCAGAGAGAATATCTGGTGCTACACATTCTTTTAATGGTTCCTCTGTGGAGTTTTGTTCATTCTGTGGCTCTTCTTGTAGTCTGTCTGGTGTCTCTGATTGGACAATCTGATTACCTGCTGTTTGCATGCGTTTGGGTGTAACTTTAAAAAGCTTGGGTCCACTTCTTAAAACTCTGGTCTCTACTATTGGTGTTGTTTCAATGGGTTTTGCTGGAATATAATCTGGTTTATCTATGCTAGATTCTCCAACACTGAGTTGCATCACAGCTTCAGACTGGGAGTCCTTGTCCAGCTCCATGCTGCTCTCAGTTTGTTCTGTGCCCTCTGCCTCAGCTGTTTTTAGAAGAACATATTCCACATCAGCTGTAGCTGTTGCCTCCTCTCTAGCACTAGTACTTTCTACGACAGCTGTCAGTTCCACTGTGATGTCTGTCTGATCTTTTACCTCTTCATTGTCTTTGTGTAAAGTATCTTCTACTACAAGAGTACGTTCTTGTTCTACACTAACCTCTTTTGAAACTGTATCCTGAGTTTCTGTTGCCACTGTTGATTCAGAATCTTTGACTGGTTTATTGGTGTTTACCCCTTCTTTATCAACTGATGAAGACATTATATTCTTTTCCATCATTGTTTGTCCAGATGTCTCTATATGGGCCTCCTCTCTTGTATCATCTGCTGCTGAAGACGCTTCGAGCTCCTTGGTTACTCGTTTCCTTCCAGTTGACTTTTTAGCTTGTTTAATGTTTGTTTTTTCTATTATCACTTCTTCTACCTTTTGTTTACTACGTCTGGTGGTTCTTGGTATTGAAACAGTGTTGGTGGGTCTGGCTCCACTTCTCAGAGCTCTTGTTTCAGCAACTTCTTCAGTTTCACAGGATGAAAGGTTTTCTTGTTCAACTGGGGCTACAGATGGTCCCATCTGTTCAGTGGCAATAACTACATCAGATGCCTCTTCAGTGACTTTTTGTGTATCCTTTGCTTGAGATGGGGCCAGCTGAAGAACCTCTGTACCGTTCTTGGTTTCAGATTGGGCATCATTCTTATCTTCTGCCTCAGAGGGAATATCTGGTGCTACATATTCTTTTGACTGTTCCTTTGTGGAGTCTTGTTCATTTTGTTGTTCTTCTTGTGGTCTGTCTTGTGTCTCTGGTTGGAATGTCTGATTACCTGCAGTGTGCCTGTGTTTGGGTATAGCTGTCACCGTTTTGGGTCCACTTCTTAAAGACCTTGTCTCTACTAGTGGTGTTGTTTCAATTGACTCCTCTGAAACAGATTCTGGTTCAGGCTCTTTGTCTATGTCTGATTCTTCTACATTCAGTTCCACCACAGCATCTGGCTGGGACTCCTTGTCAATCTCCATGGTGCTCTCAGTTCCTTCTGTGCCCTTTGCCTCAGGTGTGGTTAGAAGAACAGATTCCACATCAGCTGTATATGCCTCCTTTATTTTCTCTTCCACCACAGCCTCTGCCCTAGTGCTTTCTACAACAGCTGTCTCCTCCACAGTGATGTCTGCCTCACCTTTTACCTCTTCATCTTCACACAAAGTATCTTCTCCAAGACCAGGTTCTTGTTCTTTGCTGACCTCCTTTGAAACCGTATCCGGAGTTTCTGTTGCCATTTCAGAATCATTGACTGCTTCATCCTTTTCAGTCCCATCTTCACTAACTTTGGGTGGTAAAGACATCTGGACTGTTGTATCATCCTCTGCTGAAGAGGCTTCGAACTCCTGGGTTTGTGTCTTAGATCTACGTACACCTTTCCTGCCAGTTGACCACTTAGCTTGTCTTATAGCTGTTGTTTCCACAATCTCATTTATTTTCTGTTTTGTACTTCTGGTGGTTCTTGGGGTTTGAACAGTGCTGGTGGGTCTGGCCCCACTTCTCAGAGCTCTTGTTTTGACTAATTCTTCAGTTTCCTCTATTGTAGATGAAAGGCTTTTGTGCTTAGTTGTGGTCACACATGAGGCTTCTTCAATAACAGCTGTAACAGTGACTGAGGCCTTTTTAGGATCCTTGATTTGAGATGAGGCCAGCTGAAGAACCTCTGTAGGGATCTTTTTTTCAAAGTGGGGATTGTCATTGTCTACTGCCTCAGAGAGAATCTCTGGTGCAGCACATTCTTTTGACTGCTCCTCTTCAGAGTGAGAGTATTTTCCAGTCACTATATCGATTGCCTCTTGGTTTTCCTCTTCATTTGTGACCTCTGTAACCTCAATGGCCAAGCATTCTTTCACTCCTGTCACTTCCACTGCATCTATCTCTGCGTTTTCATGTTCCCCAGCTCTGTTTACTTCGTTTGCTTCATGTTCTTGTGTGTCTGCAGTGACAGCAGACTCTTGTACTTTATTCAACGTCATGCTGGCTCTAGTGGGTTTGGGTGTTGTAATGGATCCGTGCCAGCCTTTCAGTGGAATTCTGTGGAGCATTTGTGTCTCCTCCATTTCATTCTTGGTCTGGTTTTCAATTGTCATATCCTCTTCATTTTTCAATTCTTGTGTTATTTCAGAATGATCCACAGGTTTTTCCGTACCAGCATCACCTACAGTTGATGGTCGTGGAATGTTCTTAAGGTAGGTTCTTAAGACTCTCTGCACAGTGACTGTACCTTCTGGTGGAGCTGTTTCATGGTTAACCTTCTCAGCGCGCTGTTCCTGAGAAGGAAGACAATCCTCTACCTCTGCAGCAACATTTTCCACTGTGATCACAGAACTACACAAAGTGTCCAGGCTCTTTGTACCCCCCTCGGAGTCTAGAGTCAAACAGTCTTTCTCAGACCTTAAAGAGGACACTTTGTCAAACACTGCGTCTTCATCAAGTTCAGTAACAACAATACCATCAGTCTCATTTTCAGTGGTCACCTCCAGCTGCTCCTGTGTATAAGCATAATGTACTGCTGTTACTTCAAACCAAAAGCATTTGAACTTGTATAAGCAGGGTGGACCACTTACCTCAGTTTGCACCAATTCTGTGTTCTGCACTCTCAACAATGTCACCTCCTCACTGATTCTATAGGAGAAAATATGCTCACAATAACCATTCATGTACTTTATTGGACCCCCTATAAATAATGGCACATCTCCAGGGGTATTCCAACAATTTCATTTCAAATACATTTCGAATTTCAAATGCATTGACATTTTGAGAGCACATTTATATTGGTATAAGGCTGGAAATCACAGGGACATCACAATTCAATATGATAGTGTACATGGCTAACCATATAATATTACGATTTTGCGATAAGTATAATAACCTATATTTTGCACATGATATTCTGTGTTCTGTCACTATTTTTATGAACTCTATACATTTGAACACCACTAATTCTTTTAACTACAAATTAACAAATTTAATTTCTTTAAACAAGCAACATTTTTGTAATGTAATGTATTGTAAATGATTTTGAAAAAAATATATACCAAAAATGCTCATGTGATAAATCAACACAGCTATTTCAAAATGTTAACACAATGTTATTTGTTTATCTGAAATACCTTGTTCTTGTACTACGCACCAAGCTCAGGCACTTTTTAGCTTCTTGACTATCAACATTTAAGTCCCACCATAGGCCTATATTTTGTTTGGGCTGACCACTTAACACGCATGTAAGAAAATACAAGAGGGTATTGTATAAAATGAGCAAAAAATCAATTGTAATCAAATCAATTGAGAATTGTACGCTGCAGCAATGAGGAATTTCAGTTCAATATATGACATACGGCCAAAAATTGTGAAGAATCGTAAAATTGTGACAATTCTTTGTAAAAATTGTAACAGTAAAATTTGATATTGTCACATCTTTATAACTAAGTTAGTGATTTTATGTTGCATTGTTTGGGGAAATTATCATTACTGGCCAAAAAATTTCATCAGAGTTCACTGACTATTCTAGGCTCGGGAACCAAAAAGATTATGTACTGACCGTATCTGATCTGTGGAAAACTGATTATCTGTGTTCTTCTGTCCGGCTGGGCCAGCACCTGAAACAGTTCACAGTATAGAAACGTCAGTGGTAGAAAAGTCTTTCTCCTTTTCTGTGTGTTTGTGCCCTAGGGTTACATGACTGAAAATGTATTCAATTACAAGAACTAGGACAAATCTGTACTTCAGTAAAAGTGAAAAGTACACAAGAAAACCTTTTTTTAAAAGATGGTTTAAGTAAAGTTTTAGATCAGTCTCAAAAACAAAACTTAAACTTAAAATAAACAGTTTAAAGCAGAATTAAGTCACTCTGTCCAGTATGAGAGAGAGTCCTGGATACTCCTTAATCTCAGTCGTCTTTCTGTGTTTAAAATAGTTTTTGTGGACTATTAAAGCTGACATTTTTGGTTACTTTTTAAGTTTCCTTTTGAGTGGTTTTTAACATATAGTTTCTAAACCTGTCCAACTATAAAATGTCTGTCTAAGTGGTTTATAGCCTGAACAAATACAGTGTTAAACTACAGTGAGTAGAAATAATACATCATTGTGTTAAAGATACTACAAAGAGTGTTCATAAGCATCACTGAATTATGTTTATTTATATACAAACGCCCATTAAACTATCAAATATGGCTCAACAATAAGTTGCAATGGACCAAGAGGAAAAAAAGATGAGGATTGTTGATTGGCCAATTATTATATCAGATTAGTGAAATATTTGTTACGTTTGGTACAATTTACGGCTAAATACTTTTTAAGAAAAAAGTTCATGCCAATTAAAATTCCAAACTCAAAACCATTTTCTGTGCCTGTTTCGACGCCTGTACAATGAATAGGCCAGGGAGACACCAAAATCATCTCTTTGTTTCCCTTTTCTTGAGGTTGAGGTTAAGCTTAAGCCTAAAGTTAAGGTACACTTTATTGTGTGTAAATTTGTCCTCTGCATTTTACCTCTCTTTCATTACTGCACTTTCACACAGGCAGTGGGCAACACAGTGCAGCCCCCAGGGTCCATCTCTAGATCTTTACACTAGACTTGGTCAGGACTACCGTAGCAGGAGGATTTTACCTACATGTTCTACGAGTAGTAATCAAGTGTTTTTGTCCTTTCTAGTAGTTGTGTAATTATGTGTCACTGATGTGATGTGAAATGAAAAATACCTCTCAGACTCATGCTGTGGATCTTGTTGGCAATGGAGGTCCTTTGATTGATTCTGGAGCTATCCACCTCCCACAGCAGCTCAGAGTCTCCGGGGAAAGCTTGTAAGTAGCACTGACACACTAGAGCACAGGGTACAGTACAATTAGGGGGACGGACACTAAGAATGGATGTTGTTTAGTTTTGTTCTGATTACCTTTATACATTGCTGTTGTCAGTGGATACCTGAGGCCTAAGTTGTCCTCTTTGAAACTATCCACATAGTCCTCCAGCATCCGCAGACCCAGACCTTTACCACGATGACATTTTCTCACAAACAAAGAATCCATGACAGGCAGGGGATACGTACGGCTGGAGAAGGAACTGCATGGGCTGCCTGTACATGGCCACAACAGAAGCACATGAACACACGTTAGTGGTTTGCTTTGAATCAAAACACAACACTGAGTGAGTAGTGGCTGACACTAGTGAGAGTGAGCCAAGCAGACATGAGGAGCTGGGCTGTGTAGGGTGAGCAACACTTTCTACACTGGCTGGACACTGTTGTACCTGTGGCTTTGACTGAATAGAAGCCTACAGCCTCTCCGTTTTTCCACAGAATCTTTGCAAAGTCTTCCTCTCCATGGCAAAGGAAGGGCAGCTCATCTGAGCTCATCTCCTGGACTCTGTAGACAATGCGGTTGAGCACATACAGAACGATCTTCTCGCCCAGTGTCTCCACCTGTCACACACACATACAGGCTTCTCAGCATACACACATCCAATCAGCAATGAAATGGAGACAGTATGGACACGTATCTGAGGCTCCGTTCACAATTGCCATTATTTGGTCATTGGTCAATTTAAGAAAACTGAGCTCATTTGAGTCCTCATGTGGACTTAGTCAGTCCTGTTCCAGTCATTGTTCAGTTCCGGCCCTAGTCCAGGTTTAGTTTTGGGTTTAGTCCTGCTTTAATCCCAGTTTGGATAAGGTGTGAATGTACCCTTTGATGTCTATGTTTAGATTTGATTCCATCACATCAGAATCACCTGAAGATTTACTATCATTTGCACATCTAGAGAGTCTTTGATACCCAAAAGACAGTGTGAATCTGCGGCACACACCAGTTGCTGCCTCGTTCACACTCCTGAAGTCCTTTTCTATGAGTCACATTCCCTGCTACCGATATGAAGATGCTGTTGCGCAGTTGGTAGCAATGCTTGTCTCTGTGTTATGAGGTATTGGGATCTAATCCAGCAGGAGACATATTTGTGTCACTGTTTTTCTCAGAAGCGGCTGGAGTCGAGACACGTTCATGCACTCACACCATTCACCAAAAGGTGTAAAAACACAGATCTGTCTTAAAAGGAGGACAATCTCTGTATTTTTAAGGATAAATCTGACTTCTGCGAGGAATCCACACCGTGGATATTATCCTGGAGCAGAATCTAAACTTTATGGTCCTGGTGGAATCACGTGAACAATTGAGGAAATCCTCAACAGAGGAGGATTTAACTGGCTCGTTTGTGGATATATAATGTTTGGGTTTTTTTCTTCAGAACTTCTAAAAAGGTAGGTCATGCATGTTTCATGTTCTTTTATTTTGCCACGAACGTTTTCTGATTAGTCTAGGTTATAAAACACAACAGATAAGCCTCACAAAACATGGACCTTTGTAACAAACACATATGACTCATGAATCTGAACATTTACAGGTGGACATTATCTTAGCTGTTTTTTAACTCTAGATAGCCAGTCACGTTGAATGTGTTCGCACTGATCGCGCTGAGCTTCCAACGCACTGAACGCCTCGCCCGTTGTTGAAAACAGTTTGATGCTCATTTGCCACCAATCGCTCGATTCACCCAATACGCAGAAAACGTGCTTCACCGCTCGTGTGACCCGCGCTGCTTTGGTCACGCGTCATACGCGACATACGCTGCAAACACAGCTGTAATAAGCAGTAACAGCAGCTCAGATCAAAATGATAAATGATTTTATCTTTCCACTTTTTAATGCCGATGTTAGAGTTTATTTTGTTTAATGGGATTCTTTCTGGTATTTAAGTTTTTACTGCATGCCTGCATAATACAACTTTGAAACTTTTTTTTTAGTTAATGTTTGCATAAAAAAACAAACAAACTGATAATCCTGATGTAGTTGCAACCCTGACTGATTTATAGAGGAGCCTAAAGGAAAAAACACTTGACATGACCAGACCTGTCTGCACTAAGAGAAGCTCCAACACAGTCAGGGAGGTTACCTGCACCAGGCCGTCCCGCCAGCTGTCTGCTGTGTGGAGGACATCACTCACTGTCCACCACTGGTCCAGCAAATACAGAGCCACTGGAGTGATGGGATCTGCAGGTGCGAACAGGGCCAGGACCTTCTGCGTGTCACAGGATCCATACAGAGGCACCAAGCCCACACTGGAAATGCTGATGTCCACCTAAGAGAATAGAGGGGAACGTAAAGCTGCAGTGCATCTTCAGCCCAGCGTCCAGATGGTGAGCGACAGAAGCAGACCTGGGTGGAGTCAGCGAGGGTCAGCTGCTCTGGACAGTCCGGGTCACTGTACAGCAGCTCCTTCATGTAGCTCTGGGCCCTCTGTTCCAGCTCCGAGTGGCTGACAGTCGCAAGGACATCCACAGGGAACTTCATCCTGAGACACACAAGAAGACAAAGCCATGGCAAACACTCAGTGACTGCTCTCCTGCCTGTGGACACTTTTAACGGTCACATATTATGCTTTTTTCAGGTACTTAGTATTGAATTATAACATAAATAGATCATAACCTTCATTGTGAACTGCAATATAGATCTAAAATGACAGAAACAGAAACAAGTCCATTCACTTCCTGTTCAAAACTGCAGATCTGATTAAACCCCTCCTCTTCTTAGTTGCATTTCATTGTAGCAAGCAGCAGATTGTCATTTACATTTAATTTTTGACACATTTTTTACGGCAAATTTGAAATGATTGTTTTATCTGTTTGTGCAGGTCAGTGTAATCCCTCATTAGTCCATGAGCGAGCCACACGATCCATTTCTGATTTTAATGCATTTGCGCTACTTTTTGTCTGAATTGTGCTCTAAAAATAAACTTGCCTGTGTGACACTTTAGAACCCTGCAGAGTCTTTATTTTATCATAAAGGATTTCTCACACAGACATACAGGAAGCAAAAAACAACTCTGAGTAAACTAAGGATGAGGAGACAGGTGTAAAAGGTTCATCTAATTACGATTTATTTGCATAATGTTTCTTTTTTCCTGTGTTATTGGAATGTTTTGTCTTTCTGTTTTTAGGGCAATGCATCAAACCTTTCAAAACCAATCACCTAAAGCTTGTAGCTTGTAGCTAAATCTGGCGTAGAGCATCTCTTCTCGTTGAGTTTAATGTTATCTGTGCACTGTTCACGTGAAGAACAGAGCCACCATTCACACGCAGCAGATGTTTACAAGAAATATGATGACTGTTGTGTCTTAGGCAAGGCTTTTCAGCCAGTCTGCCTTCAGGGCCTGTGTTTGTTATTTTGTTGCAGAACAGGTAAATGAGCAGCTCTTGTGTTTACAGGAGGGAGTGTAGAGCATCACGGTTACTGCAGATGAGTAAAGTCCTAGAAGCACAGCTGACTGCGCTAAACTTAAACTCACTTCATTAATCCTTCTCAATCCGCTCTGTCTCTACCTGCAGCGGGCACAAGACTGACTGTGGGCACAGTTTGATCTGATGCGCGTCCTGTATTCTTGACCAAACAGGACAGTGTGGACGGAAGAGAGAACATTAAAAACACACAACTAAAAAGTCCCACGTGGCCTATGGCCTCCCCAACTTTAATGAGAAGTCTGTGCGCGTGCACGTGCCATGGTGGAACACCATGTTCTCGGGACAGACTGAACTTTACTTTCAGAGAATAAGCGGGAAACCTTCTCGGTCTTTGTTTTGCGACGCGCTGAGCCAAAGCCAGGCCTGACATTGCGCGTGCCTCACAAATGTACACGGAGTTCCCTCGCGTGGCAGAGGTGGGAGGGGCAGGGGGGGGTGTGTGCACCGTGCACATTTTAGATCCAAACTTTACGACGCGCTTTAAATCAATCCTATGTTTGGATGACACCGCGCACGGCGAGCTCTGCGCGCAGAGAAACACATCAGTGCGGTTGGGACACGGTGCGTGCCGCGCGTTATAACGAGGACATTGTGTCCAATACCGGAGGGTCCTGCGCGAGGCTCGTGCGGCTGCCTGTCCCGTGCCCGCGGGTGATGGTCAAGAGAGTTTCTTAAATGTCTGACATATGGTTATGGTCTCTTATCGGGCCGGACTCGCTCACGGGACAGAAAGCACAAAGAGGTGCACACCCCGCGCACGGGCGCGTGCACGCATGGGCACTGTTTGGCACAGAGACTGTGGAAACCGCGCGCTGCTGTGGGACAAAGTGGCGCAAATTTTACGCAGCGCAGTGGGCACTTACCTTGGGTTCACGCAGAAGCCCCTCCAGCTGTCTTTAACTTTGAATCCTCACGTTGTATTCCGTCGTGTTCCGTCAACAGCCAGGTTTGTTACGCTGAAGATGCGTCACGGTGCGCATGCTCGGCACAGCCCTGCTCGTCCTGAGCTGTTATGTAAATCTAATCCTGTCCTGGAGCCTAAAATATGAGGGGAGGCGAGCTGACAACGCATCCATGTGCGAGTGCAGCGCACACCCACTGAGCTCAAGCAGCGTCCATGCGTCACTGTCTGCTGTGCGCGTACAAGCTCTGTCCATCCAGCTACAGGACAGATGCGGCTGTGGCCCCCCACGACGATCAGACATATAGTGGCCTTTTAATGCAAGACCACGTCTTTAGTCAGCAAGAGGAGAATGCACGCGTAGACCCGCACAGTCACAATATTTAAGGCAAATTAAAGTTGCAGTAGCAGAGGAAAAATGCAGTACTGCAGCATAGACTCTCAGGGGCAGTGTAGTTCAAGAGTTACAATTGTAGCCCTCAGACTGTGTCCCTCAAACTGTGGCAGACTATGGCCCCTCAGACTGCTTATTTGTCCTTGGAAACCGATGAAACTGTGCGATACCCAAAACCTGTGGTACAAATCATTATTCACGTCATGGTGATATATGAGGTTTTAGTTAAATGAATAAACAAGAGTTGACCAACAAACACAAAGTGTGACGTAGGAGCTGAGGGCCAGGGACATAGGAGCTGGGGGCCAGGGACATAGGAGCTGGGGGCCAGGGACATAGGAGCTGAGGGCCAGGGACATAGGAGCTGAGGGCCAGGGACGTAGGAGCTGGGGGCCAGGGACATAGGAGCTGGAGGCCAGGGACATAGGAGCTGGGGGCCAGGGACATAGGAGCTGGAGGCCAGGGACATAGGAGCTGGGGGCCAGGGACATAGGAGCTGGGGGCCAGGGACATAGGAGCTGGGGTCCAGGGACGTAGGAGCTGGGGGCCAGGGACGTAGGAGCTGGGGGCCAGGGACATAGGAGCTGGGGGCCAGGGACATAGGAGCTGGGGCCAGGGACATAGGAGCTGGAGGCCAGGGACATAGGAGCTGGGGGCCAGGGACATAGGAGCTGGGGGCCAGGGACATAGGAGCTGGAGGCCAGGGACATAGGAGCTGGGGGCCAGGGACATAGGAGCTGGGGGCCAGGGACATAGGAGCTGGAGGTCAGGGACATAGGAGCTGGAGGCCAGGGACATAGGAGCTGGGGGCCAGGGACATAGGAGCTGGGGCCAGGGACATAGGAGCTGGGGTCCAGGGACGTAGGAGCTGGGGGCCAGGGACGTAGGAGCTGGAGGCCAGGGACGTAGGAGCTGGGGCCAGGGACATAGGAGCTGGAGGCCAGGGACGTAGGAGCTGGGGGCCAGGGACGTAGGAGCTGGGGCCAGGGACATAGGAGCTGGGGCCAGGGACATAGGAGCTGGGGGCCAGGGACATAGGAGCTGAGGGCCAGGGACATAGGAGCTGGAGGCCAGGGACATAGGAGCTGGAGGCCAGGGACATAGGAGCTGGGGGCCAAGGACATAGGAGCTGGGGCCAGGGACATAGGAGCTGGAGGTCAGGGACATAGGAGCTGGAGGCCAGGGACATAGGAGCTGGGGGCCAAGGACATAGGAGCTGGGGGCCAGGGACATAGGAGCTGGAAGTCAGGGACGTAGGAGCTGGAGGCCAGGGACGTAGGAGCTGGAGGCCAGGGACGTAGGAGCTGGAGGTCAGGGACGTAGGAGCTGGAGGCCAGGGACATAGGAGCTGGAGGTCAGGGAGGGCTGCGACGTAGGAGCTGGGGGCCAGTAAAGTAGGATCTGAGGGTCAGTAATGCCCCTTGGTTCCTCCTGCTTCATGCAGATGACAGACTGGTCCAGGTGTGGAAGCAGATGCCTGACAGATCAACCCTGTTTTCTGTGGAAGTAAAGGCAAAGTACAAACATACCATCCAGGCTCGTCATTTTCTCCTCCCCAAGGACAATTTCAAAGTTGCACCGGTACACCTCTTCACTTTGCCTGGCACCACACAGGAAATACCAGAACAAGGTGGTGCTGCCTGGTGCAGTCTGGTACTGAATAAGGCCTAACCCTGTGCCTCAGCATCAGGCTCATCTGTGAGGTGTGGCAGCTCACACAACAACTGCATTGTCCACCCAGCAGCAGCAGCACTTTTACAGCAAAGAACGCTGTCTTTTCATTGCAGCGAAAACATGAGCTCCTTATCTACAGTGACATGCAGTATACACAGTATATACACAGAGTATGTATACAGCATATACACAGAATAACAACTGTGAAGCCAGGTAAAACAGTGCTGTTTTATAGCTCTTTTTGGACTGTACCCAAATACCTGAGTCAGAATAAAGCTTTTGTCTGTTGAGGTGGGCTCGGGTCAGTTCAAGTTTCACCTGCCCTCCACACACTGCACACGGCACACTCCACACTGCCTGATGAATCCAGCTCTTTGTGTGGCACTGCTCCATCCTCAGACCTGCACAGACACAAATACACTGGAGACCTTCGCTGCTACTAAAAGCGCAGTTCTGTTTTCACTCATGATTCATGAACCAACCACAGGAACGATGACTGCAGAGAAGCAGTAGATGCCGCTGTCAGAGGAAAGTGTGATACTGTGTAGTTTGAGAGCTGTTGCTCAAACAGCTGCAGACTGAAGCCGAGAGCAGGAGCAGAGTGGACACGTGTGAAAGAAGACCGCCTTACCAGCTGTCAGTCATCTGAGCTCAAAACAGAAGAGAGACGTCTGCCACTCACACAAACACACGCACCTTAGGCCTCTCTCTGTCTATCACAGTTTATTGTACTGCATGTCTTACATTGAAGTACAGACGTGGCCCTAACCTTTGAACTAGATATTAAAGCAGGTAGAATTAAACTACAACATAAGTAGAAAATGATTTTACATTTAGTCCATTGTAAAACACAATATTGTCTAATCTAAAACAGCTTAGTAATAGCCTTTATCAGGGAAGCCCTTTCTTTTTGTCAAGAAACTGCCATCATTAACTTCTGTCTGTCAGCATTTATAACAGTCAGTTATAAAGCTCCATACCTTGTGTATCAATAAAGAAACAGGTCCATTGACTGCAGACGTGATAAGATCATCCTCTAGTGACGTTTCACCATAACAAGGACCGGATTTTCATTTATATGTTTTTATTGTTAAGTGGCTACATGATATTTCAGAACTCTAAATATATCACTCTGATTCTTATTTTAAGTAAATAATCACAACTACAGGGATGTGGCCGGGGATAGGGGGTAGGTGAAACAGGAATTCTCTGACCACCCTTTAATGTTTTAAAAAGAAAAAGATCAAATGACAGTTGCAATTAGTAAAATGTATTCAATCATTTAGAGATAATAAATAAATAATGACATGGTTTCAGCAACAAGCTTTTCTGAACAGTCAAAAACAATGAGATTATTACTCTCCCACATGCAGTACGTCGAGAATAAAATATCAAAAATGTCTGCATTTATTCTACTCATCACTTGTGTTCAATCATTTGACTACAAATATATGCAAAATAATAATAATAAAGCTGGTTTCTGTGATTCTACTAATGAACCTTTTACAAAATCAAATATATTCAAATTTATAGACAAAGTTAAGTTCAAAATGATTAATAATTCTGTATCGTTCTGGACCGTTCACAAGAAGTAGTGTGTGTGTGTGTGTTTTAGGAAAAAAACTTTGGAATGATCTCATTGATCAATTAAAGTGAATATACTTGGTCTGAATATGCTTATACGCTGACAAAAAACTCTACAATACAAAATGACAATTGTTGTAGTGAATAAAAAATGTCTTGGACACTAAGAATTCTGGGAAGCTGATTCAGTGGACATTGTTCGCTCTGAATTGTAGAAAAGTCATTTATGTGATGAGCTACTAGGCAAGTATCTTCAGCCCAATCCTTTATTTGGTTGCAACCAATACAGTAGGGGAATATATTTTTTTCCTGACTTTAGAAAATAAATGTATTCATTCATTCATAGCCACGTTTTGACTGGTCCACTTTGGATAAGAAAGTATCTCCTCTATCTTCACTGAACTGTATCATTTCTACGATCCAAAGTGGTCCTGGGATGGAGCAGACTCAGGTAAACACAAGATGACAAAAAACAGATTCAAACAGAAAACATTATTTCCTCACTAAACGCTATCTTGAGTTTGAGATTAAAGTGATGCTAATTTACATGTTGACCTCACATACAAAGCAAAACAAAGCAAGAGCACATTAGCGTCAGCCTTTTCCCATTTAACAATGCATGACCGAAAGATCTAATAGGCCTGTCACGATAATAATTTTTGATGTATTGTTACAAAAAGACCACGATAATTGATCATATTTAAACTACTTTATGCTACTGAAACAATAACTTTAAAGCAGGAAAATCACAGTAATTCCTTATCCCAAATGAACCATGTTGTAAAAAACATGAGCTGAAATATATAAAGAGCAGAATGAACTAAATAGTAAGTATCATTTATGAGTCAAATATATTCAAATTCAGCCATCTACAGCTGAAATGTTAACAATTTTACAAAAAAAAAACATTCATGCAAAGAGAAGATACACACAATAAATACTGAGCCCCCATAAATACTGCTTCAGCTTTCATTCATTGAACGATATGTGGTAGTACAGTATTGATGGATACATGCCTGAATGCAGTACTTAAACAGAGGTTCAAATGAGGCGTGGAGAATGCAGAAAAGGCCAAATATAAATTGGAAGTAATTTGCTGTCCAAAAACATGGAATTACTGAACGTCTTTTTGTGAATTGCTGAAAACAGCCTACACTAACCTAAACCCTATGAGTATGACAATTGAGGTTTTATTTATTAAGAAAACATTTATTATGTTTGGGTGATGTCAACAACAATTTGTTGGTTCAAAACCCGGACCAGACCAACGTCAAATGATCTCTGGGGGGGAGTCTGCATGTCCTCCCTGAGCTACTGTGGGTTCTCTCTGAGTTGTAGGTCAATTGACAACTCTAAATTGCCCATAAAGAATGTGAGAGTGAATGAGTGAATGGTTGTCTGTCCATGTCTCTGTCTCTCTGTTAGTCCTGCAATGAGTTGGCCCCTGTCCAGGGTGTACCCCGCCTAAGGCCCAAAGTCAAAAGGATAGGCTCCATTCACCCATGACCCCTAACAAGAACAAGCGGTAGAAAATGAATAAATTAATGGTGTAGCAAACCTCTGCAAGCCAGGACATTAGCATGGAGATGCAGTCCACCATTCACAGAACTGCTGATGAGCAGTCAAACACACAAACTGGCTCTTGTGTGTTAGGACATCTCTTTAAAATGTCATATGCTGTCTCTCAAGTAGTTTCTCCTCCAAACACTGGATGAGGATAGGGTCAACTTTCAGGTCAAACTTGTTGGCGAACCAGTGTCCGTATGTGAGGAGCCAGCGTAGCTCGGCGGCCCCGTAGATGCACACGCTCCTCATGTGTGTCCCTGTGCAGGCTGGGTACAAGCTGCCCTCCAGGTAGTTCCACTTGACAAGCCGTGTTTTGCTGATCAGATCTGAGATGTCGGGCGCAGAATGAGGAATGTGTCCAGGCGCTCCTGGGAATCGCACCATTGACGCCCAAAAATGTTCATCAGGAGAGTAGGTGTCTGCTGACCAGGCCAGGAACTCACTGGCCACTGGGCTGCTCTGAATGTACTGGACAAACTCCCTGGACAGAACAAAGTAGGCACTGCCCATGAACACCTGAATGCCGTGTGGAGGAGGCGGTTTGGTGGCACTGGTTTTGACTGGGATGCTGCGGTATTCAAAGGGCACTGCCTTGAGCTGGTGTTGGAAGGTGAAGCGTTGTCTCTTCAGTGGGCTGGGACGACTTGATTCTAACATGTTAGTGCCATTGAGTACCTGTAGCTCCAGCACCAGCTCGTAGTTGGTCCTGAGAGGAAAGTCCTGCCCACATAAGTTAATGACGTACCTCCAGGGCGTGTGTGACTGCAGTAGATCAGACAGACAGTGGAGGTCTGCATGAAGGCGGCTCACGTGGGCGTACTGCACCGACTCCAGCTGTGAGGCGATGAACACGTTTGGGAGGCAGTGTGCTATGTTCTGCATGGCTTTGATAAAGGATGGAGAGGCCTTCTGGTCATAGTGTATACAGTAGATGTTGTGGGGCGCATAGATAACCCGCAGTATACGCTCCACCATGGGCGCGTTCTTATGCACCACCAGAGAGTAGGCCAGTGGAAAGCTGCGCTCCACATCTCGTGAGACGACCTTATGATATCCTCTGCTATGGAGGAACATGAGACAGTCTGAGGTCAGGCTAACAGTGCTGCTGTCCTCCACATCCACACTGAGTGTGTGCCGCAGCTCCAGAGAGCGCCCTATCTCCACCGGCTCCAGCTCATAGATGGCAGTGCAGTTGATGTGCTGCTGTGTGTGGGCTCCTGCGGAGGTGGAGTAGGCCTGGAGGTACGAGCCTCCCCGGACACTGACCCTCACAGAGAGCAGTTTGAGCAAACAGATGAGGAGGAGTGAGCTGGTAAACAGGAAGCACCTGTGTCTGAGCCGCTGACCAGCCTGTCGCCACCGAACAACCATTCTGCAAAAACAAACCTCAAATAACTCCAGGCTTCAGAGATGAATAATAGCACTACTGCTGAAATGACTTACACCCTGGTGAACACAGCATACTCTGGGTTAAAAAATACTTGTGGAATGCATGGGGTGGAAAAAAGTTTGGCACAATCTGTTTTAGTTTCAGTTTAGTTTAGTTTTAGTTTAGTATCTGAAATTTGCACTTTTTCTATGCTGTCTCACTGAAAAAACGTATTTATGTAAACCTGTGTGTGTTGAACAGGCCTGTTGAAATATTATATCCTGGAGTTGTTATTAAAAATCCTAAGTTGTGTGTTGTGGTCCTACCTTGTTGAAGTGGAGCGCTCTGAGACCCGGAGCCCCGGACAGTCCCCCTTAGCGCCGGACTGTCCCCCTCAGCCCGGGATAGTCCCCCCGCCAGCTCACCAGAGTCAGGAGCCCGCTCTCCGGAGCTGCGCTTAGAGTCGCCGCAGTAACGGGCGCCTTAGGAGCCCTCACCTCACAAGTACGACAGCCCAAACAACTCCGGAGAAAGTGGAAGGCCTATCCTGTGCAGCAGGGCAGCGCACCGCTCTCAGCGGCTCCCAGCGGAAAACTTGGCCGTCTAGGTCTGTGGAGAAACAGTGAGTGTGGATGTGGGATGTGACGATCCCACTGCGGGCAGAGGCCCGCCCCCGCACAGTGGGCCACTGTCTGACCAGCAGCACGACTCCGCAGACTTAACCGAAGTTAAATAGGCCTAATTGCCGGGTTTCAGAAGACATCACAACATATATATTATATGTAGTATTTCATACTTAATACATATGGGGGCAGCCTAAATGGCTGATACAATTAGTTCTTTTGTTGTAATAGGCTTCAAGAGGAACCCTGCCACACCGGCGCACACATGGGCCCCGGAATTTGTGTTACTTTATTCCTTTTCATCCTCCATCTTATAAAAGGAAACTATCAGCTGCTGGACATGTGGAATATGCTTGGAGGACAATGTCGTTGTGTCGTTGGGCAAGATACTTCACCCACATTGCCTAGTATGAGTGCGTGCGTGAATGATCGATGGTGAGGGCAGGCTACAATAGTGGTATCACCGAGTGTGGAGTGAAGCTCTGAGTGTCCAGACCATCACTGTAAGAGCATGATGCATTATTATCAATATTATTAGGATTGTGAATATTAAATTTAATAAGACTTGTACATGGATTGGGCCTGGAGTTTTATATATATATATATATTTGTGTACTTCTCTCATCGAGTATGACATCATCACATTTTGGAATCTGAAAACCACAAACCATGATGTTAAGTACTTAGTGTGAATTGTCAAAAAACGAAGAATAGATTTCTTAACTCAGTTTATATTTATTTAGGATGGAATTCATGTGATAACAAGCATATAAAAGTTGAAACACTTTTAAAAACACATTTACATTAAAATGTGACAATTAAATGAGAACACAAAGCTTTTAACATCAAATATGAAAAGATTGAAGTGACACTTGTTCAGAAGGTCCAGCTGTCCTCCTTCAGCAGCTGCTCCCAGTGCTGGTCCATGAGCACGCTCGGGACCAGCTCATCATCTCCAATAACATGCATCACTCGGACCTTCATCACCACAGCCAGGCCATCCACTTCTGCAAAACATGAGAAGAACACTCCACACTGCTGTAAACAACTAACCCTAACAGAGAGGTCTTAAGTTAACAATTACAATCTAACTCCTTGTTTGGATTGTCTGAAAGACACAAGTCTAACTGGACTTCTCAGCCCTCTTAGAACAGATGAAATACTCTTGGCATCATGGTGGTGGTGTCGTCCAGAGTTACATTCCCTTCCAATTCTCTTTTTTGGTAAATAAAAGACCTGATTTTTCACTACACCAGAGTTTTCAAATGTACAGGTTATGTCTCTCTGTGGCCTGGGAACGCATCGGGATGCCCCCAGAGGAGCTGGAGGAGGTGTCTGGGGTGAGGAAAGACTGGGAGACTCAGACCGCTGCCCTGGGGACCCAGCCCCAGTACGCTGAAGAAAACGAAGAGTTTTCAAGTGACTGAATAATGTTTTTTGTATAGTTGATATTATCCCAGTCTTTATGTTTCGTCATATAGTTTCTTGAGTATAATGGTAACTTGAGGGTAAACCATATTTGGCTCTTAATTGGTCGAACGTTTTAAATACATTTACTTCAAATAACCAATTAACTGTGATCAGACAGTGAGACGGTAGGAACTCAACATTTCATTACTAAGGACAGCTCAAGGCCCCTGATTTTCCCTAAAAAACCTACAAACATTTTCTCCAAATTCAAACTGAAGCTGTTTCTGAACCCTTTGGGCTGAAAAAAAAAAATCCCTGGACACTTTGTGAAACTGAAACTCCTCAGTTCTGGCCTCTAATGTCTGATATACTCTAATTATAAGTGGGAACAAATAATGCACAGAGGAATGTCAGTTTTCATTATTTGGGTATAAAGAGCAGTAAAGCTGCTCCTCATCATTAGTTTACTCAAAGATGCAAAAGTCCTGTTTTGACCTACCCCCTATCCCCGCCCACATACCCACATTGTTCTTTATTGTGAGTATTTGACAAACTCTAAGTGACACATGTAGGATGTCAGTTGAAGTCTTAATATTACTTAGGTATTTTTCAAAAATAATTGTCAAGCAAATGACCTTATGCAGCTTGTTATGATGAAATGTTACATTGAAGTGAGTTCTGTAGTTTTGAACAGAAAGTCAGTGGATATTTCAATTACAAAGCTGTTTTAGATCAGTTTCAGCTCAAAACTAAGCACCTGAAATAAGCATAATATGTCTCATTAATTGTCATCATCATGATCAATCATCAAATGCACACTGTGGTCTAGGTAAGTTCTGAAATAGGAAGAATATTATTGAAAGAACATTCATTCTTATTCATTCAATTATTCCCATTTATACCCAGATATCTAAATCCTTGTTTGGATTGTCTGCATGACACAAGGCGGTCTAAATGTGATGGCCAGCGCCCAGAAATCATTAAAACCTCAGATTAATTTGTGTTTATCTTATAACCTAACACCATACTGCACTCATTATTCAGTAGAGAAAGTATTGTAGGCAAAAAGCAACAGCTTATGTGGAGCATTAGTTTCATCTCTAATTCCCTGTATGGGAGGATTGGACCTGATTAGTTTGGCAAAAGACTCTTAAGTAACTGTGAATAATGAGGGTGACACCTCGCCCTGTCGAAGAGAAAAAATCTGAGCAACAGCATTGACCCACACGTGAAACTAGTTTTGTTTTTTTGCAGTTTTTTGAGTCTGTTGTAGAAAGGCCCAATCCAGGATAGATACGGTTCCTTACATTGTAATTTGCATGAGAGTAAAAAGTCCCAACCTGCAGAAACTGTGCTCAGGATGGACGGACTGCAGACCTCCTTCTCCACTCCACACGAGCTTGTCTGATCCACACTAAGATCAGAGCCAGATTTGGCCTTCAGTTGCGTCTAAGGACCAAAACAACATCAGAGACATCAGCATTAGAGACAGACTGCCCACAGCTCAGAGCTCCGCTGTTGGACAGAGATAGGATTGTCCACAACTCGAGCACTTGCACTGTATTTCAATACTACTGAATGTTGGTTCAATTAGGCTGTGATATTACAAATGTAGAGTGGATAATACAGCCTATAGTACTAATAGTGTTGATCTGAATAATGCTGAAAATGTCTCAGGTTGACAATGTTAAGAGACCTGAGACCTGTAACAAGACCAACCTTGAAGAGCAGAGTTTTTCCAGATGCAGGTGGAAGACTCGGGAGACGCTTGTGGTCTGCTTTCCTCCTGAGCACAGTGGCACCTGGATTGGGTACTAGAGACCTGAGGGCATGGTTGTCCCTCTGGCTGCTAGAGGGCAGCACTGGGCGGCTGACACTCTGTTGCTGCTGGGCTGTGGCTGGACAATGGTTTTGCTTATTGTTGTTCAATGTAGCATACTCCTCCACTACCTGCATTTGCTTCTGAATGATGTCCACCAACTTGATCTGGACTGAAGCAAGCAAGCAGAGCTGGCTTTTCAAGATCCGCTTACGAAGGCAATCAGGAGCACTACTGCACCATGACAAAAACGTGCTGTTATTCCATCAAGTGCTCATTTGGCTCAACAAGGACAAAACACTGACATGTTTATGCATCGTGGCATTAACTAGTGACAAAAATGTATCAACTGTGACGGTGATTGAATACATAAATGTAAAAAGCACTGAATGACCTGACTAGAAATACTATCCACGATACATTCAGATTATATACATGTAGTAGTGGTAATGGTAGTACTTGTAGTAGATTTTGAGGCATAACGTACCTGTACATGTGAGCCAGATTCTCCTTGACTATGTGCTGCTGGGCCAACACCTGAGTGAGGGCAGTGTGGATGTTCCACAGAGCAGTGTGCCGTCTCACTGGAGTAACAAAGACTGATGGTCAGTGTGCGTTCATAGCCACCCACTGTGCTTCAACACAAACATTACCTGTGTGACCAGCCTCATCTTCAGGCAAAGACAAGCCTTCCAGTTCTGTTAACTTCACCTGCACCACTGATAGAAGCTGACGACTCTGCTGCAAAACAGAGGATGAGATCAGTGATCAATCTGTAACAGTGCTGTGATACGATCAGCTCCTACCCTGACAGCGCTTCTGTGGGGACATTCCACATTCTCACTAACAGTGGACTGTGCAGGGCAGTGCCACTCCAAACACAAAGCACCTGAAGGAAACCCAGTGTTGGGAAGAATTTGTATTTAGTCACAGAATACTGAATACCTGCCGTCCATGGGAGTATGATCTCTCCTTCACTGTGGTTCTCCCCGAGGTTTCTACTTTTTCCCACAGGGTTTTTTGTAGTTTTTCCTTGCCGAGAAGGAGGGTCAAGGACAGGGGATGCTCCGAGACATTTATCCACAGCTAAATACTATTGAACATTGTTTATTTGAACTGCTCTCTACCTGTGGCCCATCGAGGAAACTGTTGTTGTGATTTTGGGCATTACGAAAATACACTGAATTGAATTGAAATTAAAATGTATTTTGCAATGTATTCCGTTACTTGGTCTAATCAGAGGTACTGGCAGGCCAAGTGTACCGCAGCCCGTGCAGCCACAGAGGCAAAAACTAGGGATTGGGAGGAGTTTGGGGAGGCCATGGAGGAGGACTATCGGTTGGCCTCAAAGAAATTCTGGCAAACTGTCCGACGCCTCAGGAGGGGGAAGCAGTGCTTCACCAACACCATGTACGGTGCGGGTGGAGAGCTGAGAGCTCAGCTGAGGATGTTGTCGGACGGTGGAAGGAATACTTTGAGGATCTCCTCAATCCCACTGTCACGTCTTCCGAGGAGGAAGAAGAGACTGAGATCTTGGAGGTGGACTCATCCATCACCCAGGCTGAAGTCACTGGGGTTGTTGGCTCCTTGGTGGCAAGGCTCCGGGAGTGGATGAGATCCGCCCTGAGTATCTTAAGTCTCTGGATGTTGTGGGACTGTCTTGGCTCACACGTCTCTGCAACATCATGTGGCGGTCGGGGACAGTGCCTCTGGACTGGCAGACCGGGGTGGTGGTCCCTCTGTATAAGAAGGGGGACCGGAGGGTGTGTTCCAACCACAAGGGGATCACACTCCTCAGCCTCCCCGGTAAGGTCTATTCCAGGGTACTGGAGAGGAGAATCCGACCGATAGTCGAACCTGGGATTCAGGAGGAGCCTGTGGTTTTCGTCCCGGTCGTGGAAGACTGGACCAGCTCTATACTCTCCATCAGGTGCTCAAGGGTTCATGGGAGTTTGCCCAACCAGTCCACATGTGCTTTGTGGATCTGAAGAAGGTATTTGACCATGTGCCCCGGGGCGCCTTGTGGGGAGTGCTCCAGGAGTATGGGGTCTGGAGCCCTTTGCTAAGGGCTGTCCGGTCCCTGTATGACCGGAGCAGGAGCTGTGTTCGCATTAGTAGCAGAGCAACTTGTGGCCCATCTGAATAGCAATGATCTACTCCACCCAATGCAGTACAGAGACTGCATGTTGTTACTTTATAGAAAAGATCAAATATGGATTGGATAAAGGGCAAGTGGCTGCAGCAGTTTTTTTGGACCTTAAAAAAGCCTTTGATACCGTGAACCACGCAGTGATGTTATCAAAGCTTACCAAATTAAAATTTTCTGAAAACTTATTAAAATGGATGCAATCATATCTTACTGATCGATCACAGTGTGTACACATTAACAATAAACTCTCAACCTCAAATCCCTGTTCATTGGGAATTCCACAGGGCTCAATTCTGGGGCCATTGTTATTTTGCCTATTTATTAATGATTTACCGTCTGTGCAGATGTGGAAGTACAAATGCACGCCAATGACACGGTCGTATACACTTATGGCCGAAATGTGACTGAGGTTGCTGATAAGCTAGCACTAGCACTTGATAACATTGCCACATGGCTAAAAGCTTCATGCCTCACTCTTAATACTAAAAAAACTGTAACAATGTATTTTAATAGGAAGCAAATCACTGGCCCGCAACTTAGTGTTCAAGGACAAGTTATCAATAATGTTCAAGAAGTGAAATATTTAGGCTTGCATTTGGATTCAACTTTGACTTTTGAAAAACATATTACACATCTACGTAAGGTAACAAAATTTAGTATTTCTAATTTTAAACATATTCCGAGCTCATTAAATGCTCAGGCATCAAAAATGTCCTTCATGCTATGATTTTTTCTCGTATAAATTATTGTATAACCTGCTGGTCGCAGGCAGGGAAAACTCTAAAGAATTCAATTGAGACACTATTTAAGCAAGCCCTCAAAGTTTTTGATAAAAAATCATTAAACTATCATTATTGTAATATACTGAACAGATATAACTTGTTAAACTTTGAAAATATGATTCTCTATTCTGAAATGCCGCTCCGCCTCCCTTAAGAGGCGTTTTTCAGTTGCGATCAGAGCAGATGACTAGAACTTCTCGCTCAACTCTAAATTATGATCTGACCGTTCCCCTTAAACGTACAGTGATGAGACAATCTGCTTTCTCCTTCACTGCAGCAAAAAACTGGAACACACTTCCAGCTGAGTTAAAAACATGTTCAAACTGTCTGTCCTTCTCACATGGGGTGAGACAATGGCTTCAGAGCAGACAGGCCTATCCACATTAGGCTTTTGTAAACACTCTGATTTTAGACGACATGATGACTATGAATTTAAATGAATGTATCTTGGAGCATCGTGATAAGGATGAGCCTGGGAACGCCTTGGGATCTCACCGGAAGAGCTGGAGGAAGTGTGCGTGGAGAGGGAAGTCTGGGCCTCCCTCCTGCCCCCGCGACCCGACCCCGGGTAAGCGGAAGAAGATGGATGGATGGATGGATAGAACAGGGAGCACGTGTATGTGTGTTTTTATAGCTGTTTGTGGGTGGAACAACGATAACATCATGTCAAAAGCAGTAGTTCAGTGGCATTGCAGCACCCAGAGGACCTTCTGTAGATTATGGACCATATAAATGGAAATTATCTGGTAAATTAGGGAATTAATTCAGACGCATTAAGATCATTACTTCATGGTTTACTGTCCATGTTTTTGAGACTGAAGAACTTAACTCACTCAGACAGAAGGAGAACCTGCAAACTCCAAACAACAACAAGGGTCCACACAAACTGGAAGACAGATCTATTCCTGTGAACAGAGACTTACCTGGTGTTGCAGAGAGCTGGAATGTTAGCAGTAGCTCTCTGATATCACTCTTCTTAGCTATATCAAAAGCACACTGGCCACCCACATTCTTGTCCTGGGGATTTGCTCCGTGCTCCAGCAGAAGCTTCACAACCTAACAGAGGGAACAAGTGGCAACATCTTACATTCTTAAATTCTCCTTCAAAATTAGATTTTAAGCGTTTAAGTATGTGGTAAGGCTCAGGTGTGGAAGTCGTATTAAATGACACATATTCTGCATAAATTATCTTGTTATTGTCCTTTAAACTGGTTCTTGGGAACCTTTAGTACTTGCATCTGTTTGCCTAAAATAATGGTCTACAAAAGATGATTCTATTTTCTTACTCATCAAGTAGCTTCTTCAGCTCCCAGCAACCTACTTTAAACAAGGAGCACACTAAAGTAATGGTTTACAAAAAGCTCACATTACTTCATATCAAGCAGGTATTTCCCACATCAGAAATTTAGTTAGAGGTCCATCTACTGGCTGCAGAGGGAATTACAGAGTGGAGATAAACAAACCTTGCTTACCCCTGACGTTTTAATGTAAACACTCAGCTGTTCTGAAGAGATGCTGAGAATGGGTCTGGTGGGTATTTATGGACTTAAAACAACCCAGAAGATCTCAGAGCTCTTCCTACATTCAGGACGTGCCAATGTTTTCTGAGAATTTGTAAATGCATTAAGCATCTAACAAAAAACACTTTTTAAAAACTCTTTTACTAAAAGTATTTGTGAAATGGTTTATTAAATGTTTCAATAAACTGTAAAAAGATTGACCAAATCATGTTTTAAAAGTTTTCAATTGTCTGCTGAAAACACTTTTAATAAAAGCACTTGTTAAGGTATGTATTAAAGACTCCTTTAATTAATGTGTATATTAATTGGACCTGTTTTCCATTTAACAGTGGAAAACAGTTAAAATTGATGACATCCATGGATTATTATTTAAATTTTTTGGACATTTTAAATTTCAATATGGATCTAAAATGACAAGAAAGTGGCCGTCCCACCAACAAGAGTCCAGCTTTAACAATCTAATGTTGAGGCAGTTCTGTAGACAGAGCAGGTACAGACAGCTGTGAAAGCCTTATGCTCTTTACCTCATAACTACCAGATAAGGCAGCATCATGGAGGGCCGTGCTCCCATCCACGCTCCGAGCATTGACCCGCGCTCCAGCCTCCAGCAGGGCCTCCACCACCGCCCTGTCGCCTGTGGCAGCCGCCTCGTGCAGACCTGTCCAACCTGTTCAAGTAACTCATTAGCAACTCATCTGACAAGACCCGAGGCCAGAGAGCACTCCACTCTGGTTTTTACTCTTCACCTAAGCTAAGGTGAAAATGAAGTGGAACATAATGTGATGTCAATGTAGAAACTGGAATTGACCTTAGAGTGAGGCACATTCTAAATGTTGAGTCCACATTATTTTTTTAATCTTATCTTATCCACAGATATATTAGAGATATATTACATAAGTATCGATCAAAAGTTTAAGACCAGTTGAATAAATGTCAATGTAACATTTTGCATGGTTGGATCTTAGCAAGGTAGAGCTTCAGTAAGCACCAGGAAATGGGACTGAGATAAAAAAAAAAAAAATTAAGTAAACATTTTATTGAAAACAGCAATTAAACTAAAATAAGCAGTTCTGCAACTGATCAAAAGTTTAGGACCACAACTTAAAAACAACCCCAAAACAGAAATCAAAGTCCCAAACATGAACTCAGTAATGAGTGGCTCCACTGTTATTGTTGATCACTTCCAAAATTGGTTGTGGCATGTTTGAAGTGTTTCCAGAAGGTGAGCGGTAACATATCTCGATGTGGTGAACACGGCCTCACAAAGGGCATCTACTGTTTACTGTTGTAAACTTCCCATTCATCCCCAAAGGTTCACACAGGATGGTCCAAAAGAGTGATGTTATTCTCCTAAAGCCCCTGGGGCTTCGTGAAAACTGTAGCGTTGTCCTACTCAAAAACCCAGTGGTTCCACAGACGAGGCCCTCAGTCATGAGGGATGCTCTCTGCAACATCTGCACAGAGCCAGGGGCCCCTGCACCACCTGGAGCTCCATTGTTCCACTGAAGGAAAAAGCACTTCTCTTGCTGCTAGAGGCCCTGCTTAGAAACCTCAACAGCCAGACAATGTTCAAAAAGAGAACATTTGCCATAAGAACGTCATAACAGTGTGAATACCTGACAGAAAATAACACTAAATCCACATTTTTGCACAGATTTGGGATTTTAAACGAATGTGGTCCTAAAATTTTGATCAGCTGCAGATATTGTTTTCAATCAAATATTTACTCTATTTGGACCTTGTTATGATCCATCCATGAAAATGTGACTATTGCCATTTATTCAACTAGTCTTAAACTTTTGACCGGGACTGTACTTAATGACAAATTATACTTTTGTGAAGCTCACATGCAGTTTTGAGGCTAGAGAATAGTGTATTTTTTCCATATTTCATAATATAAAAGCAAACTAACAGATATTTCTACTCTACTCTGGGAATTCAAAATTGTTGCTTATTTTTTGTTTTATACTTAAAACCATCAGCTTTTAGATTCAATGTCAGTTTATCAGTAAAATCTCATGTGTCAAGGTGTGCCTCACTTTTGCCTCCAGTCGCCTTTCCACATTTTGATGACTTTGAATTTTAAGGATCTATTAAACAACACCAACACAAACCTGCAAAATCTGGACAGTTGACATCAATTCCTGTTTTTATCAAGACTTTGACCTGAGCTAGATTCTGCCTTTTACACGCCTGATGAAGCACTGTTTCTCCTGCGTGATTCCTTTTGTGAAGATTGTTCGGATTTCGTTCAATAGTTGATTTCTCTGAAAAAATGTGACTCAAATGTTACACTTTTATTATGCACACAGTTCATTTTGAATTACCTGATTTGTTCATCTTGTCAGCCTTCTGCTTGAATGTTGTTTCTTTATTGTTACACGCTTGAATCCAGGGTTCTAGTCTGATCATATTAACACTATTAATAATATTAATGCTTTGGATTTGTATTGCAGTTTTTGGACCAAAAATCACTAGATTGCATTTAAAGGTTAAGGTACTTGGAATTGTTTTTCAACTGCAAACTCATTCCCAATGAGAGTAAATCGACAAGGGACAAAAGCTGTTGACAATATGAAATGATTTTACACCGCCCCTTCAGAAAGGATATAGATTTTCTCATCTATCTGTTCTCATCTATCTGTTCTCATCTATCTATTCTCATCTATCTGTTCTCATCTATCTGTTCTCATCTATCTGTTCTCATCTATCTGTTCTCATCTATCTATTCTCATCTATCTGTTCTCATCTATCTGTTCTCATCTATCTGTTCTCATCTATCTATTCTCATCTATCTGTTCTCATCTATCTATCATTTGAAAACACCAAAGTCAGATTTTAAGTCCAGACAGCTATTTGAGCAGTAGTTTCCACAAGCACTTTTTATTCTAGTCATTTGTTGGATCAATACTTTGAACTTTTGCATGAGTAATAATATTTTGAAGTGACATTACTCTTACTTGGTACAATTTATGATGACTCTCTACCGACCTCTGCTGGTGGCGAAACTACTGTTGCCCTGAGGCAGATGGAGACAGAGCTGCTGTCCCAACGTCACTGCCTCATTTATCCACATTTGTATTATAAGAACTCCAGCTGGGTAACCTTGCAGTTATAAGACCAGTGTTCCATCTGAACCACAGTCACACAGTATCACCAAAGCAGGACCCAGAGTACCAGAGTGCCACACTCACCTGTGCTCCAAGGGCAGTTCAGTTTTGACCTTCAAACAGTTCCAGATCTAAAAAACAGAACGTATATGTCAAAGCGAGCCATTTAGCACTGTTCACTTCTGATAGGATGTGTGTTTCCATGTACAATATTTTGAATAGCATTTTTATTTAAATGATATGAGTCATATAGTTGAATTAATGTTTGATTTTTTATTTAAAATGTTCAAATATGAAGCAGACAACAGTTTGAGAACATCACAACAGAATAGCTTAACAAGTAAAACATGCCTGCATGTGTTTCCAGTGTAAAATAAGATAAGATAAATGATGTTAAAATAATCTCTCAGATCACAAATGTAAAAGGATGGCCTTATCGTCTTTGAGTATATTCAGTGGGGAATGTGTACCAGGCCGTGTCCTCCATGTGATCCGCGGTATCAGGAGCACTGAAGCTCTGAGTGTCCTGGAAGATCCAGTCCTCTGAGTTGTCCGAGGTGCTCAGGTAGTTTCTGGTTCGGTTGCTGTCCGTGTCAGTGTCGTCTCCAGAGTCCTGCCCGGTCCAGAGGGGGGACAATAAGGAGGACAGAAGAGAGGCAGCCAGGTCACACACGGCTCAGCGCTGGTAGATGAAGAGAGCTCTGGAGAAGCAGACAAAAGGCACACTGAGTTAACCCTTATCACACATCTGTCTTTTCATCTTTTTTTCTTTTACAAAATTATCTTCCTGAAATATTGCACCGGATTTTCTTTTTACAATATGATCATTAATGCTTGAGTAGGCCTAATATTCTGTGATATTTTTTTTACTAGTTTATTCATGATATGATGAATGAAGGTTTTTGGAGAAAGAGAATTCTAATGAATAAAGTGTATTATTGATAAAAATCTGAAAATATTTGGTTTTTAACAATTTGATTTAATTTTGCCTCTGTCTTTGTTAGATGGTCTTTTAGAGTCTGTATCGTCCAAATAATGGTTACCATTACCAAAATACTATTATTTTTTGTCAATTAGTCACATTTAGTCATAATCATTACATTTCTTATTTGATTAATTCATTTTTTATTTACTTTGTTTAAACCAATTCTCCAACCTTTAAATAATCACCACATACAATAATATAAACTGAGCTGCAAGTGTGTTGAGGGTTATAGGTGATGCTTTTGCCTCTAGGGGGTGCACTAACACAGCCATCTTCAGATTCTGTCACACAATCTGGCAGTTAAAGAAATGGTGTGGGGCACATTTCCAGTCTTTAAGAAGGGCCTAGATATAGCTCACTCTTCAAACATCCAAGGAAACACACACACACACACAAAGTTAACTCTAAATATTTGTAGAGACCATAATTTATTTTAAAATAGACATATCAAGTATCATGTCTTCATATTTTTATGCAAGGGTATATGCAGTGTACCCTACCTGGTTCAAATATTGTTTGTATTTCTGTTCTAACATTTAGTCCCATTTAGTTTTTTCTTACTGCGCTCTCTAAGGGGCCGTTAGAGGGCGCACACAAATAGTAATCCCACTGCCTGACCCCCAATAAAAGTCACATGCCACAAGGTCACACCCTCTAACACCACCTCTAGCTTTGACTGCAGTTCACGTTTGTTCAGCCATTGTTTCTTCTGCAGTGTTAAAAGAGGCGGTGGTTGGAGGTGCAACAGTTGGTGTACAGGAAGAACAGGGCAGAAAGTACTCAACCCTGCGGAAATCCTGTACTAACAGTCAGAACAGAAGCTACTTCCAATTGGAAAAACTGCACCTATAAAAAACAAGAATAACTGGGAATATCGACATCTGAGACACTTTTCAATGAAATATCGGGAGTGTGTTGAGAGAGATGTAGAGGGAGGATCAGGGAGGACAGAATGAGCTGACACACTCTGTGTGACTGCTGTCTGCTCATACTTTGTGTGGGAGGGAGCATGCACCTCCACAGCATTAGAGCACATAGAGTTGGCTCATCACTCGGACCAAATACAGTCTCCATTCTGGTCCATCAGCCACGGGTTTGCATCATGCTTTAGGAGTAACTCTACGATCGACAGTTTTACACAAGCAGTCAGTGTGCTGAAAAATCTAAATGCACTGAGTGCATCAGTCTTTGTAAGTCATTGTGTGTGTCATTGTCATTGTCTGTGTGGTTGGCTCACCTGCAAATGTCTTCTTTGAACAGCACAGTGAAGAGGGATTACTCCATTGTGTGCAGCCACATAGCAGCAGACTGGTCTGGTGGTGTTCGTGCAGTGCTGCCTTGTGAAGAGCACTGAAACCTGAAACAGACGTGAGAGAGAGACATGTGAGGCTGAGCTGAGGGCGGAGCTAAAGTTTAGGTTTTAAAGGCGGGCTCAGGTTTGAGGATGATGCTGAGGTTTGAGGATGAGGGTGAAGTTTGCACAGTGCACAGAGAGCTTCCCACTGAACATGTACATCACTGGAGCTCTTATGCTACAGATGACTCCTACTCTTACTCTCCTACTCTAGACTCTAGATCATTTTAATACAGAGCTTTGACTCACCTGTGCCTAAGTGGGGTTTCTCAAAACAAGATGTTGAGACGTTGATGAGACGTTTTCTGTCCAATGTAAAGCGAGGAAACACATACATGAATATTACTCAGGTCACCCTTTAAAAAGGGGTTTCAATCTTCAAGCTTTTTTTTTACCTGGTTAAATAAATGTCAATAAACTTTCAATGACTGAAGAGCCTCATCTGTCATACATACATACATACATACATACATACATACATACATACTACAGTATGTTCTGGGTATGATTGTAAATATTCATGGCTTTC
>CM033629.1:40328727-40376227 GCA_019453435.1 Rhinogobius similis | reverse complement strand
AGTTATATGGTTTACACAGAGCAATAGAAAAGCTGTGATTGCAGCGTTTGCATTAATTAGGCAGCTTACCTTCTAAGTTTTAGCTGTTTCAACCTTGTGCTTTCTCCTGTCTTGAGTTGTCTTTGTGAAATGAGGTCTGATGTCGTAAAGCATGTTATATTGCTCCAATTTGACAATAAATCATTCCCTAGGGCCCTGGGCGCTATCACGATGCGATGCTCCCTGTTTTTGTCAGTTTATTTTGACAGTATGCACCTTTTCCCGTGTTTCTCCTGCTGAAGCCTGGATCCATGCAGTTGACGTTGAAAAATTAGAACCCCAACCTAATTTGAGCAGCGCGTATCGTAACCACGGCCGTCGGAGTGGTGTATGACATCACTGGTGTAGACTGTCCGACCGGTTATTATCAGAAGTGATTCCTGCACATCTGCTGTGCTGCTGCATTACTGCTTTGGTGTAAATCGGGGGTTATTGTGCTTTTGTCTGGCCCGGTGGATAATTTTGACAACCTGACAAAAATGCAATATTCATCTTAAAAATTTTCTCAATTGTTTTTACACATTTTATGAAACTTGGTTTAGTTTGAGCTCTTTATTCAAACATTTATCTGAACAGAGTCTTATGTGGTCAAATAATTTGGAACATGTTTCATCAGTTCAAGCAGTGCTCGGGCTCTGTCTCAGAACAGAGCACACAGCTACAGTCAGGTCCATAAATATTGGGACACAATTCTAATCATTTTGGCTCTATTCACCGTCACAATGGATTTGAAATGAAACAAACAAGATGTGCTGTAACTGCAGACTTTGAGCTGTAATTTTACAGTATTTACATTACATCCAAATCAGGTAAATGGTGTAGGAATTACAACAGTTTGTGCCTTTCACTTTTTAAGGAACAAAAAGTAATGGGACAAATTGTCTGCTCAGCTGTTCCATGACCAGGGGTGTTATTCCCTCAGTGTCCCATTTACAAGGGCTCAAATGGGGGCTGTCCTGGCAATGGCATCACAAATCACTCTAAATACAACTTCCATCATATACTGGTTTAAAAAGCATTTTTTTGCTTAACAGATATCCTTTAACAAAATGTCAACAAAAAGAAGAAATCACTTAAAGAATTTTTTAATAAAGGTGGAAAATATTTCAACGAAAGCAAAACATTTCATCAAAAGTGGAAAATGTTTTACTTTAGTTTAGCTTATTTAGTTTATTAATCTATCTTGTTTAAATGTTTCAGTTTTCCATGTTCCACTTTTGTTAAAATGTTCAGGCCATTTTGTGAATATGTCTGTCCTTTTTGTACAGCCTGAATGTCTTAAGATGACATGAATTTGTCACCGTCACCATGGTGATAAATTCACATCCTACCTCGGTAATTAAAATAAAAAATCTGTACAATAAATATTGACCCCATAAATTACAGTTAATTCTGACAGATATTGATCAGTGTGGCTGACAGATGTCTTGTTTGCCATCTTACTCCTACATGCTGCTACAAAGTACATGGACAGGACATGCTAAATATTTCCAAACTAGGGCTGAACAACTGAACAAAAGTGCTTTCTTGATGCAGTTTCTGAAAATAACAAATAGTTTTTGCAGTGCTGTCCTATTTTTTAAACATGATCATTTCTTGGTTTTGACAGCAAATTCTCAGCAGTGACATCATCATACTGACCATCACGCGATGCATCGCCATCATCTACATTTACTTCCAGTTCCAAAATTTAAGACAACTCGGATCTAAGTATATACTGGGTAAAATGGCTTGTGTCTTTAATTTGTTTGTCTGCTGCACAGACCTCACACTCATCTGCTTCTGTAGGCATTGCCGGACTTTTTACCATCTTCTCCAGCTTTGTGTTCAGCACTGTGGTCATCCACTTCTTGGACAAGGAGCTAACCGGCCTCAAGTAAGTGTATTGATGTGGGCTGTTTTCATTCATTTGGGTAACAGCCAGGTGACATTCCTTGACTAGAAAATTATTTGACCAGAATTTTCTTATTTCAAGTCAAACTTACTGGTGGAGTAAAGAAATGTCAATAAATGTTAAGAATCAATTGCTAAAAATCCTTGCCTGATAACGAAATGTGTAAAGTACTTTTAGGGGACCCCCAAAATAGCCTTGCAACCAACTCGGAACCCCCAAAAGCAAAATGAAAAAAATGACAGTATCAATAATTTTAACTGTCAAAGTGTGTTTAATCCGGTTTAATGCTGGTTATCTGAATAGTTTATTGTTTTATTGGACCCTATTTCAATAAAATATACAGCTTTAAATTAAAAAAAAGACCAAATACAGTGTAATATTTATTAAATTAGATCTTGAAATCATCTCGCGACCCCCGCTCACCCCTCGCGACCCCCAGTGGGTCCCGACCCCCACTTGGGAACCACTGGCCTATATGACACGTTCTCTTGTTTTTCTAATTATGAATTCGTTTGGTGGGAGGGCACTTCTGGGTAATATTTACCATAATTTTAAGAAGCAGTTTGTGAGGAAATAAAAAAATAAAAAGTTTAAAATGACAGGAAGTGCTGAGTTCTAAAACGGAATCCCTTCACCCGTGTCATCAAAAATATAGGGACAATTTACAGACAATTGACACATTGTTCTGACAATTTAAAGCATCATTCAACAAAATAAAGGTCTTATAAGGTAAATGATATTTGTTATATATTATTGTAAATTCTATTGTGCAGTTTATATAGATTTTGGCCCTTTTTCAAAATGGTTGCTACGTAACAGTGGAATTACCTCCACCTATGTCATATCTGCTGCCCATGTCCAACCAGGAAGTAACATTTTAAACTTCACAAAAACTGTCAAACTGGGGACCAATGGGCAAAATGTTTAGTAAAATCTTGAATAAAATCATGTTTACTAAATTTTAGTGAAATGTGTCTTCTGACCTGTCATTTAGACTTCTAAACTTCTAAGTGAGTAATGTATTGAAACAAATCAGACTCATATTGAAACAAGTAAAAGAGTAAAGGAATGGGCTGTATATTGTTCCAGTATCTCTGTCGGCTGATATCGGTGGAATGCACTGGAAATAGAGGAGCAATTAGGCTTAAAATATGGCACATGTTTGTTTTTAATTATTTATATGTGAAAAGTCAATTTGTGATCTCTATTTCAACTTAACATAGGTGGGCCTTGCTATGGATCTTAAAATCTAAATATTGTTTTTGGCCAATTAACGGCCACAGCAGCAAGCCAAATATTAACTCAAAAAACCATCCCTAGTTCTGACTTGAGCTTTTTAACTTAAGTCAGAACTGCTTAAATCAAGATTGATATTCCAATTTAAAGTAAGTTTGACAAATTGAATCCCTCTTTTTTGCAGTGCAGAAGATATATTTTGTTATTTTCTATTATTTAATAAACTAAGGGCCAAATTTATAGATAAGATAAGGTGGGCGTGTTGTGAATATGCCTTCTGCGCCTGGATCTAGAGCTCAGATTCTAGATTCAGGCTCTTCCTATCATTGTGAAGCAGAACTCACCAAGCGTTGGATTGTTCACCCACTAATAGGGAACGTGAGCTGGGATTAGACCGTGGTGAGACAGGTTAGTTTGACCCTACTGATGATGTGTTGTTGCAATAGTAATCCTAGTAATTCACAGACAGACGTGATTGTAAAAAAAACGAATTTGGGACAGAAGATTGCAAGGATTTTATGATTTATGTGATTATAGCCTTCTTAAAAGCAGAGTTTAAAACAAGATAATGGAACCACACGGACACATGTGGGTAGGATGAAGAGGAACAGGTGAAATGTGAACAGATGAGTTGAATCTGCTCCTGTGTCATCAAAGACTGAGGTGGGTTGACAATCTCAAGAAGGACGGTGAAAGGGCATGAAGTCCCTTTGATGGACAGCGTCCTTAAATCATTTCAGTTCAGTTGAGAATCAAGTCTTAAGTGTCGCTGGTTGGCTAAAGTGTCATTTTATAACCTCTCCCAGCTGCATTATTATTTTCTATTTGTAATGGTACCAAACACAATCATTTAAAATCATATTTAACGACACATTTACCTGCTTTTCAAACAGTTTTGCTCCTCATAGTCTTGATAAATCAGAGAGTGCATGCAATTTGATATCATTTGTATTATCTCTGCTTCACATTTTGTGTATTGGAGTCCCTTTCTGCATATTCATTAGGTCCCATGGGCCAAATTTGTGGACTGAAAGAGCTGCAAATCTCAACTGCACACATTTTTTGCTTCAGTCAGCTCCTGCAATACCCGTTTTTTACCTGTGCAAACGCTTAAGAAACCTGGCCCTCTCTGTCTCAGCTCGTCCCTTAATAACCCAGTGCTCGTGTTTGTGTCCACAGCGAGGCTTTGCCCTTCTTCCTGCTCCTCATTGACCTCTCCAAAGCATGTGCCCTCGCCAAGTTTGCCTTGAGTTCCAGTTCACAGGTATGTATTTGTGCTAACATCTGCGCTGTGCATCCATTGTCAGCTAACCCTAGTGTTCTGCAGGAGGAGGTAAGGGACAACATTGCCCGGGGCATGGCTGTGCTTGGGCCCACCTTCACCCTGGATGCCCTGGTCGAGTGCTTGGTCATTGGAGTGGGCACTATGTCAGGTATTGCAGCCGTATTGCACATGTTTCTGCTGATAGCGACAACACTGTCAATACTTACAATTTTAGAAGCAGTGCAGTAATTACAGTTTTTTCCAATCGTTTTGACACATTTTTTGAAACTTGGTTTAGTTTAATCATTTCATTAAAACATTTATCTGAACAGGGTTGGGTTGGTCAAAACACACAGCTCTTATTCAGAAACATACCTGTCCATTGGATTTACCTTAATTCTTTTAATAATACAGGCCAGTTCACACATGGGAGAGGACTCTGGCCCAAACAGAGTTTCTTACAATACAGAAACTCAACCTGACCGCAAAAAACTATTGTTGTATACTATTTGTGAGCACTCAAAATAACACAGCTAAGGATTTCACACATGAATCAAACAGGACAAATGGCCTCAGCAGATATGCAGAATATATATAGAGACATCATATTGACAATATATGGTCCATGGGAGTTGGTGTAAATGTCTTGTTTGATTTACAAAAACATACAATATCCAAAAGCACTGTTGATGTATTTGCTTTTCTGGCATCTTTCAATTTTCTTCAGCATAAACATTTTGGGTAATGTTTTATAATAAAGGGACATGAATTCATTGCATTATCATTATCATTATCATAGCATGAACTACTGATTAATTCATCATATATTCATCAGGAATTACCGTGATGGGTTAATGGGTTACTTCATTCATGAAGTACCCCATTGACTACAGAGATGAACTAACATGGAGATCCTGTTAGTTAATCACCATCTTTAAAACTACTATGAATACAGAAAATGCACCAGTTTAAAGGATAAAGTGGTACCTTTTATAGGCTTTAAACAAAGATTCAAACATCCTTTTTAAGTTTATTGGCTAGGATAATTACAAATAGCACCATGATTAACCAAAAGCAAATAACATCACAGAATGACATGCCTAACACCAAAAATGGTAAATTGGATATGTTTTTTATAACTGTAACAGTGCAGAAGAATTTAAAGGTGCTTTTTCACGAACTAATCATAAATAACAAGATCACACAGTTTAATAGGTGTGTAATGACCAAATGAAGCCTCATGAACCATTTGAGGCTTTCATGCATGATAATGCTTGAATTCATGTCCCCTTATTATATAATGTTACCATATTTTGTGATCAAATCAAATCCATTTTGCAAATCAATACTCAGTTATTGCGGTTATTTAAATAATATTTTCCTACAAAAACATAATATCTAATATATCAACTGGCCTCTTCTAGTCCCAAAGTCCCGTGTGCAGAAGCACAAAACCAGTGAGAGCTTTTATTCACTGAAAGCTACACTAAGACTTCTGAGCTGCAGCAGCAAATGAATGAAAGAGCAGATAAAAACACCTGACCAAAAAGAGTTTTGAGGGTAAAACTTGATTTTCAGGGACAGTTTTATCAGTTGTAGTTGCAGTTAATGTAAAATTATTTTTTTCTGGGCTAAAATTCTGTTTAGGAAAACAGAAACTGTTGTTTTGCAAATGTCAATTTTGAATGGAGATGTGGTTCAAAACGATTGAGAAAAACTGTTATTTAGTATACATTTATGTAACTGTACTTTTACTAAGCACAAATGATACAAACTAATCAGGGTTATAATTGTAAAAGCACATGTCGTGTCCAGTGTTGATGCCCTCGTCTCTGTTCAGGTGTGCGTCAGCTCGAGATCATGTGTGGCTTCGGATGCATGTCAGTACTGGCCAACTACTTTGTGTTCATGACCTTCTTCCCAGCCTGTGTGTCGCTGGTCCTGGAGGTACAAGAGCTTGTAGATTTTGACTGTTATTGTTCCAATCAAATATAAAGAAATACATTTATTCTGAATGTAAAGCCACTCATCAGTGGTCTACAGTGGTTATCAAAACAGAAAGTCCAAATGTCTTAAACCCAGAACACAGGAGAATTCGCCCAATTTAGGCCCCGATTTGAATCCTCGTGAGAGCTGCTGTGCTCCTTGTAATGAAGCAGCCAATAGAGCAGAGTGTCGGAGCAGCTGGAGTGATGGACACAAAGGTGCAAACATACAAACATGATGAGACACTGTGGCTGATTGTTTTATTGAATTAAATGCTCAGTCAGTACACTTTAAAATAACAAAACATTTTTATTATGACCTAAACCTGTCCAGGGACTGCTGGTGGAAACCTGGCACATGACAGATTTTCTATTTATAAGATTAATGTGATGTGTGCGTCGCTGATCAAATAAATAAATGAAAGTTCAGTAAATGTCAATATCAATGTCAACTTTATTTCTATTGCACATTTACAACACCAGCTGCCCAAAGTGCTTCACCTGCACATCATGGTAAAAACACACAGTAAAGTACAACATTATTACAAACACAATTAGATAACGGTTCACTTGTGTTAAAAGCCAAAGCAAAGAAATGTGTCTTAAGAGCAGATTTAAAAGACTCTAGTGATGGAGCAGCTCTGATCTGCAGAGGGAGACTGTTCCACAGCAAAGGCTGCATCTCCTCGAGTTTGTAATCGGGATCTGAGCACATTTAACAACAACTGATGTTCTGACCTCACTGATCTGGCTGGGACATAAGCTGTTAAAGGTTCAGACAGGTATTCAGGGGCCAATCCACTGAGACATTTAAAAACGAACATCAAGATCTTAAAATCAAGCCTGAATTTGACAAGAAGTGAGTGAAGGGAGGCAAGCACTGGGGTCATGTGCCCACGCTTTTTCGTGGAGGTGCTGTAGGGAGGACTGGTCCAGCCCACAGTGCAGCAGTAAACTTCAATTCAATGACCTACTTTATAACTTATCTCTGGCAAAAGCTAAACAGCAGATGACCCCCAGTACACAATACGCTATTAATTTAGTTTGAGGCATTCTTTAAAAATAGAGTGAAAAAAAAGATTCTTCTTGTATACAGGGTTTACATACATTGAAGTTGCAGCATGTTAGCTGCAGTAAACAGGACTTTACTTCCTGTGTAGTCAATCGCAGCTTTCATGTCAAAATATTTTTACTGAAACACGTTTTACGAAATAGTAATAGCACCGTTTTGACTTGAAGTAAAATGCTGTGATTGTTTTGAACCCTCGAAGCACAAACTTTTTCAATGCACAGCTTTTGGCTCTGCAGTGTTTGCGATCAGAGGATCAAATAAGATTTTAAATCGAATGTGTTTCTCCTCATTTGTGGTCAGTGCTTTTTGTCTCACATTTATATCGACCTTACTAAATTATCAAGTCTATTCTATCTAAAGTTGGACAGAACATAAATAATTGTTTAGACAAGATTTATTATGTTTTTTTAGGTATTTATATTGAACATAAATAGATTGTAATTTTACATTCTGTTCATTGTAAGTCACAGTATTAATCGAAAAAGGCATAGTATTAGAACAATTTTCAGTGACTTCCTGTTAAGAACGTAAAAACTGCTAAACCCTTCCCCACCTCTTCATAATTATTTTTCACTGTAACAAGCAGCATATTGTCATTTATATGTTTTTAGATTTTAAAGGTGGCCACTTGACATTTTAAAAGCCGCATGTATCACTTGGTGTCTTGACTTGAAGTACAGGGCTGGGGTCGAGCCTCCATTGCAGGACAATACAGGAATACTTATACACGCAGAAATGAATACAAATACAAATACACCTTTGTTAAAAGCGTAACATGTCCCCTTTAAGATAATCATGATTTTGATTGTTTTTCTCATCGTTTCCCCCAATAATGCTGAGCCAGGTGTGCACTTCTATGTTTGCAAGAATACTAGCTGCCTTTCTCTTGCGGTGCAGCTGTCGCGAGAGAGTCAGGAGGGCCATCCCATCTGGCAGCTCCACCACTTCTCCAGAGCCTTAGAGGAGGAGGACAACAAACCCAACCCCGTGACACAGCGCGTCAAAATGATCATGGTACGTGACCCCTCTCACACATACTCTGAAGCTGGGGATATCAAGAATGTTCTGTTAATCACTAATTGTAATTATTCAGGTCCCAATATAGTCAAAAGAACTAAAAAAGAATAATTGCTGAGAATCGTTCGAAGCAAAATTTTCATTGTCAAAATTGTTGAAAATCAGATATTAATCAATGCTAGAAAATAGATAGTCATTAGAGCAGGTATCAATAAAATAAAATCATATAAACAGGACAAAATTTGATCTTTCCAGAACATATTTTAGAATGTACTTGAGCTCTAGAAAAATGGTGGTATTGAAATCAGCGTTGGGTATTGAAATTTCAGAATTGTGATTACACATTTAATTTCATTACATTACATTTTTCCATGAAAAGGAAAACCTAAATCTTGTTTAGATGTTTAAGTTTTGTTAATTTTATCATTCATTTTATCATGATTTCATAAAGTTGATCACAAACCTGAGGAATGGTCATCTATTAGTGTTTAGTCGTGCTATCAATAATCCTGAACAATCGTACAATTGTGAGGTTTCTTCTCACATTTAGTGTAACACTAGAATTTGATGGAGTTGGTGTGTATGATAAAATAAGATAAGAGAACCTTTATTCATCCCAGAATGGGGAAATTCAGTTCAAGAACAGCCTATGACTATGATTATATACAGTGCAGCATATATGGTCTTGAGCTGGTGCTAACTCGGGATTATTTTAGTAGTCGAATATTTAGCCTTTTTTTTATTTTTTTTATTAATCAACGAATAGTATATTTACACTTTTAGATACATTATCAGCCAAATAAACTTTAAATATGGTGACTGAAGACTTCTAGAATAAAGTGTATTGATGATTTCTTGACATTTTAATGTTATAACGTTTCTGTCTTTGATATAAATGTCTTCTGTCTGTTATAGAGTCTGCATAGTCCAGTTTTGTTTGGGGTTGAATGTGTGGTTCAAATGATGTTATGTTGTTTTTTTAATGTTGATGTGTATTTTTGCAGTGGGCAGTTAGGATGTTAAGCCAGTGGTTTATATTTATTTTTATTCTGAATTTCCAGTTTATGATAATTTTTTTTTTTGCCAGCCAGAAAGTGTGATGGTGATTTTCTATTTCTGATGGATAATGTGTACAGGTGTTGATGTCAGTGCTGTGTGCAGTTACATGGGTTCTGTGCAGGGTTTTGTATTGGATGAGTTGTAGTTTTGTGCTCTGTGACATAATAAAGTGTTATTGCAGATTAGAGACCAGCTGAGTGTTTGACTTAATCCATTTGTCTATGGGACGGGTGATGGATTTGTCGTGGTGCAAGAAAAATGTATATATTTGTGATCTGGGCTGGGATGATATGCTTTTGTCATGATACGATACAATCAGAAAACAAAGAGCCTGATACAATATGTATTCAATATAATACGATTACCCATAATAAATGAAAATAAAAACTAACATTTGTTTTATTACCACATATTATGGTTCTGTGTCATTAGGAACTGCAGTCCTTCACCTGAATGAATTTAAATATGATGCATACGTTTTTAAATGTTACAAAGTAACTGTAAATCCATCTGGCTTTTGTAAAAATGCAAATCCACATTAATGCAATTAATGTTGTAAAAAAAGCTTTCTTCCCTTTTTAATCAATCTGCACCAAAGCTACTATTAACACCACTGAGACTAACACTGGCTTTGTCTGTAACTTAGTCGCAAACACATGAACCTGGAACATAAACCCACTTTAAAGTCCATTTGATAGTATGTCATCGTGTCAAAGTGTTTGGCAGATCAGTAGTAAAGTGTTTCCTCTCACTTTAACTGTGAAACCAGTGAAGCACTAAGTAGTTTAAGTTTGGAAATAATAGTGATGTGTTGTCCTGGAGGTTGTAGGTAGTTTGTGTTTACCTTAATAAGTTGTTATAACTGTAAGTTTTGGAAGAGACATTTACCAGGAAGGTTATATTTATGTTTGATAAGGTCAGTGGTCATGAAGGCACTGTTTTCGAACAGGAGGCCCAGGATGGTTACTCCCCTCTCAACCCGTGTATGAAAACAGTATGTGGTTTTGTTCATTTTTGAACATGGGCTTGTGCCAAATTAGTGTGAACTGGGTGGGAATGGATTATGACTGAGGCTTTCCACCATGCAGAGGATGGTGGTGATTGATGGCAGTTTGGAGTATTGTTGTGTCCATATTGATTTGTCAATGAAGGGGAGGTGTTGGAGTGAAAGGTGGCTTCATGCTGTCTGTGCTCTGTCAAGGTGGTAGATCTTATTGTTAAGGAGCCATTGCCACATGTACTGTAGGTGGTTTGCAATGACATAAAGGTGAAAGTTCGGTGCATCTAATTGTTTGGGTTTTTGAAGGGTTGACTGTTTTATTCTTTTTTTTTTTTTTGCCTCTCCAGGAGAGGTTATTGATTCTAGAGTTGCGAGAAGAGAATGAGTCCTGGGAAGGTAGAATGGGGATCTTGGAGAATGAATGGTTTACTTTTGGAATAATGTTCATTTTGACTGTTGAGAAGCGTCTAATTAGTGATAAGGGTCATTTATTCCATCTTGTTAGGTCATTTGTGTTGTTGTTGAGAAGTGTGGTGAAGTGAAAAGAACTTTGGGATTGTTTGAGGTGTGAATTCCAAGGTATTTAATGGACTTGGGTGTACATTTGTATGTCAGTTCTCTGATCTCAGTATCCCAGTTTAAATTTGACAGAAGGAGAAGTGACTTAACAAAGTTCTCAAACAGTGTGGACTGACAGGAGCGAGGTTGATAGATGATGATAGGTAGTATGATTTGGTATGGATTCCTGACAGAGGGTGTGATAGTGGGCAGCCTCTATGTAAGGTAGTTGGTTGGGATATGTGACCATTGATTATTACAGAGTTTTATATATATATATATATATATATATATATATATATATATATATATATATATATATATATATATATATATATATATATATATATATAAAATATATAAAATGAGAAAAGGCCATCCTACCATATCAACGTCCAAGATTAGTATGAGTGCACGGTTTTGCCTGGTTTGGTGTGGTGCAGATGAATGAGGTCTATTAGCCGTATAGTGTTATCTGAGGATTCAGTGTTTAGTAGCAATATTAGATTATAGTTAGAGCGTAGTGTTGGGTCTTTTTAGGTTTGAGGATAAGAGAGATGAGTGCTGTATTTTTGGAGATATGGATTTGGAGGACAGATATTTACCAGTTTTATCTCCAAATTCAAAATGTTCAATGTCAGTAGTGTATTCTCAGTGTTTTTGTTCATGAGGTTTTGGAGTTCTTGACTGATATTGTTTGCAGGCGCTTGAGAGACTAGGATGTCCAGTCTCATCACCTCTTGATGTAGAAAATTTTCATTTGCAGTTTCCTCTTTTTTCTATTACTCAAATATCATTGTAGATTTTGCAGATTTTACAGTTGACTAGTCAAGATTAGTTGATTAATTGCTGCAGCCCTAATATGGACAAAATAGACAAAATGAGTATAAATGAGTATATTATACAGTATTATTATGCCACCACAATAAGTGGAATTATGATTGAAGCTCTCCTCTTGTGCCTTAAGTGCTCCCCCTTGTGTCTGATCTATCTTTGGTGTCTGCAGTCTCTGGGCCTGGTCATGGTGCACGCCCACAGCCGCTGGATCGCTGAGCCGATGTCCATGAACAGCACAGTGAGCCTACCCCAAGTGGGCATGGAGCAGAGCCACCTGTTGCCCCGGAGGATCGAGCCGGAGAGGCCACTCTGGCATTTCTACCTCACACGGTAAGTGGCTCAAATATGACAATTGCAACATGACACTTCACCTCCAGGCCTACACTGCTCAGCCTATCCTCACTCATTGGCATGGCCATCAGTGCTCAGCACCAGCCTATGACTGCCGGCCTATCAGCACTCAGCCAGCATGTAAAACTCTGCTGTTACTCCCCTGGTCAAGTTTTTCTGTTCATACAGCTCTCCACCACCCCACAGCACCACAGCACTGTCTCATGTCTGGCTCTGGTATAAGCACCAAAGCAGATATTTATCTTCTTAACCCATGTGTTTGCCTCAACACATCGATGTTTCTCCTTTTTAGTCCTTCCTTATATATTTCTGCCTCTTTGGTCAGCTGAAGTGCTTGGCTGCTGATGACTATGATGGTGTGTTTGTGCTTCAGAATGGTCACCATGGACATCGAGCAGGTCATTTGCCTGGCCCTGGCTCTGCTCCTGGCTATCAAGTACATCTTCTTTGAGCCGGTGGAGACTGAGTCCACTCTGTCCATCAAGAGCCCCTTGTCCACAGGTACAGGGCCACGCAGGGTTAATGACAGCTGCTGCAGGAAGGCCCCTCTCCCAGCCCCCGTGGTCAGTACTGCTCGGGCCCCTGGCCAGGAAAACACAAGTAGAACTAAGGGTAAGGGCATTATTTATTTAATATATGCATTTGATGAACTGAGTAACTTGTAAATTGTACTTCTCTGGGTAGTTTCCAGGCACCATACATTTTCAGTGTAACATTACTCTTATTGTGAGTAAAAGTTACAGTTACTCTTCCCTGCACAGGCTGCACAGTATTACACAATCAATTAAATGAGAATGAGAATGAGAATGAGAGATCCTTTAATTGTCCCACAATGGGGAAATTCCAGAAGAAGCAGCCGTTTCCTGCGCCTACAAAACTCTCAGAAAAGAAAAACAAGAACAGTATAGCAAGCAAACATTAATACACAATATACAACAGATATTGTGAGTACGGTATACGTGGTGTGTAAATGATCAAATTTAGGCAGAATTATATTTCATCCATCCATTTTCTTCTGTCCGGGGCAGCTATCTAAGCAGGGATTTAATTTTTTTTTCTTATAATAGAACCAAATATCTAGTTGTATTAAACACAAATCTTGTACCTGTAGTTTAGATCTCTACAAACACCTCTTTTCTCAAATAATAATGCTCTTGTTTATTTTATTTATTCTATTCTGTTCTATTCTACAAGACAAGACAAGACATAATTTATAATACATGATAGACCCAGTTCTCTATTGATCTCACAATTTTCAGTTCATTTTATTTTGTTTATTTGCTGTCACTGTCAAAGGTGTTAACCCTTTTTTGTCTGTGCCAAATGTAACACAAGATTGTTCATCACATGCAATTTTGTGGAAATTTTACCTTGTAAGATTTTGTGGCACCAGATCTTGTACAATTTGAACTGTTAGTATTGTGACAACACGACTCTGAACAAAATCCTACTTTTATGTCACAAATCTTATCGCAATCCCTTGGCTGAGGGTCTGCGGGGTGCTGAATATAGATGTATATATGAATGACTTGTCTCTTTTCTCATGTAGATGAAGTGATCCGCCCTCTGTCCGCGGTGCCTGAGCCCAGCCCTCCCTCTGTGCCTGAGCCCAGCCCTCCCTCTGTGCCTATCTTCATCATGGGGGAAAATGAGGAGCTGGTTAAGGAAGTGGAGGTAGCGCAGCCCTCAGTAGAGCCCCGGAGTGCAGCCGAGTGTCTGGCCATCCTGCACAACCCTCAGGTGAGTGTTACGTAATGAGTGTGGCCTACTTTACTGTAACTGTAACACCTTTCACATTGCTCCTAAAGCAGCTTAGGTAGTGCGCTCTCCTGTGAAGCTCAACCAATTACACTGTGACGCCAACAGTGGTCATAGACTTTGCCTCACTTTGCTAATGCACTTAAACACCTCTCCTACTGCAAACACCAGTCCCAGAGCTGCTATATTCTGTCAAGTGTATGGAGAGCTCACTGAACATGACATTCATTACATGAATTCCAGGAAAACTGATCAAATTCAAACAGATTTTTCAGAATATATTTAAACCAAGTGTAACAGGTCAGAATAACCCCGAGTATAGTTTGGCCTAGGCCAGAGTGAACCAGGGGACAAACTATCCTTGGCCAAACTATACCTGAGTTGGTTAAGTCTGGGCCAGACATGACTTGTTAATTAGACCTAATGGAGACTAAATGTAATTATTTATTCAACATTTTAGGAAGGTCATCTGAGAACATTGATTTAATGACCCAGCCATGAAGCAGCACAAAAACACTCCCATTAATCAAAACATTTAAGGTCAACATAAAAAGTGTGACCTTTTATACTGATATATGAAATATATATATATAAACTATAATATATAAACTATTCAAATAGTTGGGACCATACCTGGTTGTTTAATTCTTGAGCAAGGCACAAAGAACATCCATATGATGACCTGGCCAAGAAGCAGCAAAAAAAAAAAAAAAACAAGAAGAAGAATACACACACATCAACAATCATATGGAGGACTTAAAATGACTTAATTATGAATAAATAAATCTAAGTATAAATGTAGAAAATAATAATGAAATACAATAAAATATGTAGGGATAAATAAAATTACAAATAAATAAACTGTGCACGTTAATATATAAATGAATACTTTTAAACACAAAAGCTTACATTTTTAGCATAAAAAGAAAAAAAAACCTCACATTTAGCTATTTATTGATGCATTCTAAAATGTTTATATATTTATTTTTTATTTTACTTTGTTTCTAATGTTACTCTCACATTTATTGTTAAATTATATTTTTTTATTTATTTCCACATTCATGTATTTTATTTAATACATTTATTTTGTTTATTTTTACATGTATATTTACATTTATTTATTTATGCCTCAATGCATTTTTGTTAATATTTATTTCTACTTTTCAATCCTCGCGCACATATTTTTTTCCTATTTATACTTTACCATATATTTATTTATATCTACACATTTATTTCTTTATTATTTTCTGTGTCAGTGTATGCTAATTAGGTGGGCAGGGTTTACCTCTGGGTTCACTGTGATTGGTTTAAATGCTAAAATCTAAAGATAAGCATTTAAACCAATCACAGAGTTAAAACTCTAGCTAGCCCTTTTGGCTGCTGTATTTGCTTCTGAGTTAAGGTTATTAGCCACAGATTTGGAGAACGATGCACCCGCAAATCTAGTCATTATTTACAAATGGACTAATAATCACATGTTTTTCTCGGGAGACGACCCTGAAACCTCCGGGACAAGTGCCCTGCGAAGCTGTTTGTTCCCCGGGGCCAGGGCTGCCTCCAGGTACAGCAGCAGCTGCAGGACAGTTCACTTCAGGGTCGTTCTCAAAAAAAACATGGTCGATTTGCAAATAATGACTCGTTTTTCGGGTGCATCGTGCTACATATCAGTGGCTAATATCCTTAACTCAGAAGCAAATACGGCCTTAACCTAAAGTTAAAGATTAGAACAAAGCCAGTAAGCATTTTAACCAATCACAGTGGACCCAGAGGTAAACCCCACCCATCTAATTAGCATACACTGAAAATAATAAATAAGTAAATAAATAAATGTGGAAATGTAGACATGAATAAATATATATGGATAGAGAAGTAGAAATAAATATAAAGAAACATTTATTGAAGCAAAAATAAATGTAAAAATGAATAAATAAAATAAATGTATTAAATAAAATAAATTAATGTGGAAATAAATATAAATTTAATAAATTTAACAAGAGAGTAACATAAGAAACATAAAGTTAAAAAATTTATATATATACACACATATATATATACATACATTTATATATATATATATATATATATATATATATATATATATATATATATATATATATATATATATATAAAGAAAATAAACATACATTTATATTTATATATATAAATAAATGTATGTTTATTTTCTTTTTGTGCTCAAATGTAGGCTTTTTGTATAATAGTATTCATTTATTTAATAATGTGAACATTTTATTTATTTTTAACTTTATTTATCCCTACATATATTCTTTTATTTTTTATTTATGTATTCTTTTCTACATGTATACTTATATTTATGTATTTATTTATATTTAAGTCATTTTTAGTCCTCCGTACGATCAAAGATTCTACAGTAAAACATTTGATGCCAAAATATAAAAGTGTGAACTGATCCTGTGAAATACTCTTTTCTACATCAAGAATACACAGTAAATGAATCCCAAGGGTTCAAAGATGGACCCACACTGGGTTTGCTGATTCAATCAACCTAGTTGTTGAATCCTTGAGTAAGGCACAAGTAAAACTATAAAACAAGGCAAACAAAAGGCTGAGATACATCTATCATGCTAGTGTAACGGTTAAAGACGTGTGTTAATCTCACCATAAGTGATGTTGTGTTCTGATTGGCCAGTTATTGTTTGCAAGCGTTAACCATGGGAAATAGATCCTTTAGGCTGGCCCTCTATCTCCCTGGATTTATTTACAGATATAGTTCAAAATGTCCTCATGCAAAAGTAGTTCATGTTTGTGTTACCAGAGGTGAATAAATGGTCACATTATACAGCACTTTTCACCTTCAGGACACTCAGAACACTGTTAAGGACCCAGTCACCCCTTCACACACCAGTGTGAGCAGACATTGATGACCAGCTGCTATGTGTCCCAGGTTCAGATATTACTGCAATCAGCAGAAAATGACACATGTTTGGAAATGTAGTCACTCGCTTTAGATCATCAGAGACAACAAAGTACAGCCCCTCCACCGCGGAGTTGCATGAGTTGCTTTGATTTGGTCTGCTACATTAAAATGAAAGTAAAAACTACTTAAACTGCAATGTGTTTATTTGTGTTGAGAGAATATTAGATATAATTTATCTATATTTATTAAAAGTCTGGTTAAAAGTGAGTATCTAGTTTTACCATCGATTGTATTTGGGTATCAAGAGTTTTGACAACACTGCTGCTTTTATCATAGTCCATGCTGTCTGCAGTGTCCACTTACACTCTGAGCACTGAGGGCTCTGCAGCCTGATATGGCTTAGCTGATAGGATTAGTGAGCCTGAGACCTTTGGCCTGTGTTGCAGCTTGGCCCTCGGTTCCTTAGTGATGCTGAGGTGATGCTTCTGGTTAACTCCAAGCATATCCCGGCCTACAAGCTGGAGACCGCCCTGGAGTGGCCTGAGAGAGGCGTGTCCATCCGCAGACAGATGATCTCCTCCAAACTGGCTTGTCCCAGCGCCCTGTCTTCACTGCCTTACACCCACTACGACTACTCCAAGGTACACCCTACACACTACTACTACCCCAAGTAGGGCTGTGCAGATATATTGATACCAAAATGAGTATTGCATCCATACTTGAGTTTTCAGATTGACCTTTTCTGTTTTCATTATTTACCTTTTTCCCCTTTATCCCAAAATAATCATAGAGTTAATTCACAGTGTCAGTTTTGTTGTGTATATCAATATTATTTTTGGGAGAATAGTTTTGAATTTTTGAATTTAACTTGTCGTTTTTAAGATCTGAGTTAATAATACCCCTTGCATCTTTAGTGCTTCCTTCATTTCTATCAAGTAGATCTTGCCAAGAAAGAGTCAATGACATGGGATGCTCTGAGTTATCCATTTGCTTAATTCCTGTGAACACTGGTTAATCGGCTCCTCTATTATTGTTTTCATTGTTTGATTTTATGTTAACATCAACAGTTTTGTGCAGCCCTGTAAGGCTTCTGCTGTTGTGATTTTGGACTTTACAAAAATGAAATGAAATGAAATGAATGAATGAAATGAGCCCATTCCACACCCTGTTGCGTTTATGTTATGTGTATCATGGATGTTTATGAGCATGCACTGTCCACAACAAATAATCCAATAATAATAATTGACTAAAAACCTCTTGCAGGTGATGGGCACCTGCTGTGAGAATGTAATTGGCTACATGCCTGTGCCGGTGGGCGTGGCCGGGCCCCTGCACTTGGACGGGAAGCAGTATCAGGTTCCTCTGGCCACCACAGAGGGCTGTCTGGTGGCCAGCACCAACCGAGGCTGCAGAGCCATTGCAGTGAGTGAGCTGTGCATCGACTGCAGAAAATGATGATCTTCTAACTGTATGTATGTCTTTGTGATGACCTCTGTAGTTGTCTGGTGGGGCCCGCAGCTGTATCCTGGGAGACAGTATGACACGGGGGCCCCTGGTAAGGCTACCCTCTGCCTGTCAAGCTGCAGAGGTCAAAGCTTGGCTGGAGTCAACAGATGGCTTTCAGGAGGTCAAGGAGGCGTTTGACCACAGCAGCAGGTCAGAGTTCTAAAGTCGCTGTCACCTGTGTCAACCCAAAGCATCCAGAGTAGGTAAACTCCTCCTGAACAAGCCTAGCACAGAGAGCTGGAGGTGGATCCCCTGGCACTGCACGGCAGTGACCAGTGCTCCTGAACAAATGCCCCAGCAGCACTGACGGATGGGTTAAATGCAGAGGACCATTTTCCCTATGGGTACAGTTACCTTACCTGTCCCTAGGGATGTATAACAACAAACAAAACTTTTCTGTACTAAACGGCTTTTATTAGTGTAAAATATAAGTGTTTGAGTTTTCTTCAGTGGAAAAAAAAGACGTCTATGAGCCTTTACTCTGTGTCACAGTCTGACCCACTTCTGCATTTTAGTTTTGCCAAAACAGCATGTGCTTAAGGAGAAAAGGAAACAACAGACCACAGCATTAGCTCTGCTGAAGTACAGTGTGGTGCTCCCTGGAAAATACGAGTCCCATTAGGACTCGCTTGACAAAAGGACACTCAGAAAAGTTCTAGGAATCAGAAATAAAGCCCAGTTTGGCTTAAAAACTTTAGCTCAATGGTGATTTCCTATCACAGTGCAATGTACAGAGTGGCAGAATACACAGCCAATGATCCACATGTTTTGTAAAAATGTTAGGGACTTTACATTTTCAGTGAGCATTCCCCCAATATCACTATAAATATTATACCATGACATGCATACCTAAATATTATGGTACTGTGACATTTACATATCGTTACATCCCTACCTGTCCCTGTTCACAGATTTGCTCGGCTGAAGAAGTTGCTGGTGGCTTTAGCTGGGAAGAATCTCTACATCCGCTTCCACTCACAGACTGGAGATGCCATGGGCATGAACATGATCTCCAAGGTTGGAATTTCCTTCTGCTTTGCTGAACTGTCTGACCCGTGTCTAACCCCTGCCTGACACTTCTGTCCAGGGCACGGAGCAGGCTCTGAGCCGCCTACAGCAGCACTTCCCTGACCTGCAGGTTGTGGCCCTCAGTGGAAATTTCTGCACTGATAAGAAGCCCGCTGCCGTCAACTGGATTGAGGGGCGGGGCAAGTCCGCGGTGTGTGAGGCCACCATCCCGGCACACGTGGTCCAAGAGGTCAGAGGTCACCTCATGCATTACCATACACATATTACATACACATCAGTAAGAGAAAATTGAATATAGTGCAACATTGTGAGTTTGAATCCGACTCTTACAATTTTCTGCGTGTCCTTCCCCAGTCTTATCCCCATTTCATGCTGCACTGTCCTGCCCAATAAAGTTTACGGACCAAAAAATCCTTGGGATTATTGAGATCACAAAAATCCATAGAGACTTTTGCAATCCTTCAGAAATGTTTACACCAGGGCTCCAGACTAACTTTTTTCATAACCGTACCGACAAGCATATGGTACCGTCCCGTAGTGTATTTGAACTGTCCCATAATAAAAAAAATTTTTTTAAACCATTAAAAAAACTAAAGGCAAGCACCGTGTAAATTTATTGTTGAACAAGCTAGTATCAATAATAATAATGTGATGGATGATCATTAGTGTAATTACTTTTATTAAATGTATAAATTATATCTAATTATGTGTATTTTAAAATATTTATTTATGTAGGCCTATTTATTTATTTATTTTGCCCCAGGTAACACTTGAAAAAGGGGTTTCGATTTCAGTGCGTTCTTACACTGTACAAAAAGGGTCAGAATAGGATGTATTTCCTTAGGAGACTGGCCTCTTTTAATGTTTGTTCTCTGCTGTTGAACATGTTCTACCAGTCTATTGTGTCCAGTGTTGTTTTTTGTGCTGTTGTGTGTTGGGGAGGCAGCACGAGGAAAAGGGACACTCTGAGACTAAATCGGCTCATAAGGAAAGCTGGCCCTGGTTGGACTGGGCCTGGACTCTGTGGAGAAGGTGGTGGAGCAGAGGATGTTGATCCTGTCCAATCAGAGCCACCCGCTGTACTCTGTCTTTTCCCACCAGAGGAGCTCTGTGAGTACGGGACTCCTCTCACTGAGCTGCTCCACAGACAGGCTGAGGAACTCTTTTGTGCCTCGTGCCATCAGTCTGTATAATGCAGCCACCTCAGGGAGGAGCAGGAGATGACTAGTTGAGCTGTTTTTAAGACACTGGCTTTGGCTGTCTCTCTGTCTCTTTGTCTCTATGTCTGTCTCTCTGTCTGTCTGTCTATCGTGTGTCAAGACATGAAAAGCACAAATACACGCTCTGTCTGATAAAACTAAAGCCACCAGCACCAGCTGTGTTTATAGAGAGTCAGCAGAGTGATGAGTATCCGTGAACAGGTGAATCGCACACAGGGAGGGCATCTGACACTCCAATGTGTCTCTTTCAGCTTTCTTTCCTCAATAACGCGACAAAGTGCTGCAGCAATACTTTGACACTGTTGTGTCCCTGAACGCGGCGCTCCATTGGGGGAGGCGGCCGATGCACAGCGCACCTCTTCAGAGCGTCCTCTCCATCGACACTGATAAGAAGACAGCCCACTCGCTTGTGCGTGTTCTAGAGACTCAGGTTTTTATCCTTGTCCCCAAACCCCCTTTTTTCCCCTTAACATTAAATGAATTAATAAAATAAACGAAAACTTTTACTTTGCATATGAAGTTCCTTTCCACATTTCACTACAAAGTGGTGCCGAAACCCTGGGATTCCCAAAGAGAGGACGAAACACAGAGACAAAGAAGTGGTGTGGATAAACAAAGAGAAGTCATGGCAGAAGGTATTGCTTTCATATTTGAAAAGGATAAGGGGAGCGGTACGAAGTTCAACAACAAAGTTAATTCAGAAGATTGACACTGAACTAATAAATGATCCGTCAGATCTCAATGTTTTGGAAGAATATATGGAACAATTGATCCAAAAGGAGCAAACACTGACGGAATATGACAGAGACATTGAAGCGGGGACAAAGGACGCTGATTTAGAAGAAGAAGTGAGCTTAACTTTGGAATATATGGACACAATGAACTTGAGAAAAACGAGAAATTTACGCACGGACGACGACGCAGCCAGTACAAGTTATACAGGACAAGGAAACACTGGCCCACGAAACAACACAGTCAAACGTCCCAAATTAGTCATACAGAAGTTTTCAGGGGAGATAAGCGAGTGGCAAGGATTTTGGAGTCAATACGAAACGTCAATTCACAACAATGCAAGTTTGAGCAAACCGGATAAATTCAGTTGTTTAAAATGCTGCTGGGCTTGCACTTACAGAAGAAAATGATGACAATGCCATTGATATGCTCAAAGGCCGTTTTGGTCGCAAAGATTTGGTAATAAACGCTCACATGAATAAACTGTTAAATATGACTCCAGTGAAAAGAGCAAATGATGTGGCGTCACTGCACAAATGATATGATGATGTGAAGTCCAGGTGCGAAGCCTTGACGCACTGGGCGTCGTGTCCGATGCATATGGGAGCCTCTTATGTCCCATATTGTTGAAAATGATTCCAGAATAAATTGCTCTCGAGTTCACTCGTCAAAAAGGCAGACAATGTGCTTAAAGCAAAGGAATTAATGGAGTTTCTAAAACTGGAAGTGGAAAGTAGAGAAAGAACTGTAAATCTGATACAAAGAGACCCTCCACAACAGGAGGAACAATATACGGCTCGAGACAGAGAGCAAAGAATAAGAAAAGGCCCAAGATACGCTGGCAACGTGCCGTCAGCCGCAACATTTCACACGTCAAGTCAACAGGAAATGAATGAATGTTTGTTTTGTGGGCGAGGAGATCATAAATCAGAATGTGAAGAATTAACAGTTGAAACAAGACATGAAAAACTCAAACGTACAGGACGATGTTTTGTGTGTTTGGGACCCAGACATCCTGCGCGTAATTGTAGCGCGCACGGAATAAAATGTGACATTTGTGGCCAAAAATACTATAAATCTGTTTGCACGAATAACACACGTGTAAGAAAAAATAAAACCGAACCATGCCAAGTGACAACTGATACAGTAGAATCTGCATTTCCAAGCAACTTTGAAGGAAATACTGTGCTGCTCCAAACGGCTACTATTTGGGTAGATGCACCCGACAAAGCCAACTTACAAAATGTTTATTAGATGGAGGCAGTCAGTGCAGTTTTATCCGTGAAGATATTTCCAGAGCTTTAAATCTCCCTGTGGTGGGGTCCGAAATAATAAAACTACATGTATTTGGATCCGTGACACATAAAAGGATTACTGCAAGAAGGGTAAAGGTTAATTTACACAATTTGAAAACAAATGAAAGCGTGAATGTGGAATTATTGGAAACGCCCACTGTGTGCTTGATAAAAATAAAGGCAGCTGATGAGAAATTAAGACAAAGTTTGGAAAACAAAGGATTACAAGTTGCTGATACACCAGTGAGAGGCATAGAAACAGAGGAGCTCGGAATATTGATCGGAGGAGATTATTATTGGAGCATCGTCACTGGACGGACGGAAAGATTGGAAAAGGGACTAGTGGCCATGGAGAGCAAGCTTGGGCGGCTCGTTCAAGGAGTTGTATCTGTCCCAGTCATGAACGTTACAACAGAACCAGTTGAATTAGAAGTTTTTCATCTCAGTGTTGGAGAAGAGGAAAGGCTCACAGATCGACTGCGCAGTTTCTGGGAGACAGAATCGTTGGGCATTAACGCGGACACTGACAAAGATCCGGACTTTGACACATTGAAACAGTTTGAAGACTCAATAAAATACGAACAGGGCAGATTTTAGTTTGTTTGCCATGGAAGGACAATGTGTTCGAATTATCTAACAACTACAGAACAGCCATGAATCGTTTACCAAGTGATGAATGAATATTTGGCTGAAGGCATGATTGAGAAATTACAAGTTTTAACAACAGAAAATCCTGTTTTTTATTTTCCGCACCATCTAGTGATAAGAGAAAACAGAAGTACAACAAAATTACGCGTTGTGTTTGATGCCTCCTCACATGAAAAGAACAGGCTTTCGTTAAATGATGCCTACACACCGCGCCAAATCTAAACCCCGATCTTTTAGGCGTTTTGATCAAATTTAGACAACACAAAATTGCAATGATGGCAGATGTGACAAAGGCATTCCTACAAATTTCTTTGAACGAAAGGGATCGCGAGGCGTGGAAAATATTGACGAGGCAATAAACTTATCGAACAGAGTAAATGAAATCATGGCCGGAGCGAGCATGGAACTCTGCAAATGGAGCACAAATACAGCTGTGTCGCAAAATATCTGGGCTCAAGATGAAGATACAGAAGCAGTGGCAATAAAGGGACAAAATCCATTGAAAGTTTTAGGGCTATACTGGGAGAAAGGAATTTCATGGGATGAACCTCTCCCCGAAGATTTTTTACTTAAATGGCATCAATGGTGTTCAGAGATCCCCTGTTTGAACTCAATCTCCATATCTAGACGTTATGACGCAGTGAAGGAGGAACGTTTAGACGCGGCCATTACACACAGAGAAAGTCATGTGTTTACGGATGCGAGTGAAAGAGCATACTGTGCCACAGCCTTTCTAAAATGCACCAAATCAGATGGACAATGCACTACAAGTCTAGTCGCCTCGAAGACGAAGGTCGCACCATTGAAAAAACTGACTCTGATTGGAGCTAATGGGAGCGTTAATTGGAGCTAGAGTTGGGAAAAATGTGCAAATAAATCTGGATGTGAGAGAAAGTGAAGTGTATTTTTGGACAGACTGATTGTATTTCACTGGATTCGGAGCAGCTTGTGGCAAACAGAGTTGTAGAAATTCAAGGTTTGACATTACCAGAAAACTGGAGACACTGAGCTGGAGAGGACAATCCTGCAGACCGTGGCATGTGCGGAGTGAGCGCATAAGCTTTAAAGGAAGACGCTCTGTGGTGGCACGGGCCGGAGTGGCTGTTGAATGAGTGTCGGGACATTCAAACGGATGAAACTAATGTTCCAGAATATGTTGTAGAAAATACAGTCACAGAGCCACATTGCACCCTTCAGCCCTTGTTTGAATTATCCAAGCACAGTGGACTCAATAAAGCTCTGAGAATAACTGCATGGATACTGTGATTCACACAAAATACACAAAATCAAGAAAAGTATGAAGGCGCATTGGGCACGGAGGAAGTCCACAAGGCGGAGGAATACTGGATACATTTCACTCAACATCAACATTTTATACAAGAAATCACTAACTTATCAAGTGGCACACAGTTAGATCAGCGATCAAGAATTCTGTCTTTAAAACCGTTCTTGGAAGCAAACTGGTCCTTCTCACAGAAGCATCCAATAATCCTCGCCGGTGAAGCGGTCCTCTCCATCGACTCTGTTAAGTCCAGTTCAGTCCAGTTCAGTCCACTCGCACGTGCTTGTTCTAGAGACTCAAGTTTTTATCCTTGTCTCCACACCCCCTTTTTTCCCCTTAACATTAAATGAATTAATAAAATAAACAAAAACTTTTACTCTGCCTACGAAGTTCCTTTCCACATTTCACTGCAGACACAAACAACAAACACACTGCACTAGTCCTTAAGCTGCAGAGACTTGGACTTGCTTACAATTCCTGCAGCTGAAGGTTTGATTATTCACTGACACGAGCCAGTGTTAAACCACTGTTTAAGATAAAGAGAGAGGACCTGCTTAAAATCCCAGGCTTGTACAGATCACTGCATCATTAATCATTGGGCCTAATAATACATGACTTAATTAATATCAACATGAGTTTATTACTAAAACATAGTTTGAAGTTTGTGGATTATAAGGTATTATGATTTCTAAATTCTAAAATAAATTTGGCAGTAGTGATGGTTTTGTGTCCTTTTTGATGCAGAAGTTGCTCAGGACACTCCAAAATTTAAAATTTGTCAATGACATCCACATTTTTTAATCTGTTAACCCAAACTGGATATTTTGTCAAGGCACATCTGGCAAAACCACAAGGCACAGTAGTGTTCTCCGGCACACTGGTTGAAAATCAAGGGGTTCGACTACTGTAACGGCTGCTCACTGGCCTCTCCAAACGAGCTGTAAAACAGCTGCAGTACATCCAGAACGCTGCTCGAGTCCTGACTAGAACCAGGAAGTACCAGCACATTAGTCTGTGCTCAGGTCTCTGCACTGCCCCCTGTGGCTCAGAGAATAGAGTTTAAAGCAGCTCTGCTTGTGTTTAACTTTAACTGTAAACTGATACAAATGTTCAAATGCTCCGAGTCTTAGGACTTGTCAAAACAACCCTTTCAATAATTGTACTAATTTCTACACTACAATTTCTACTCTAGTCTCCAATATAGAAATAGTACCATGTGCACTTGAAAGCAGTACGAGGCATTTGTCTTAGTGTATGTAGATGTATGATTGGATGCAGGGTTCTGCTGTGGAATTGATGTCTTACTCACCCTCTCAAATTCACCCTTCGTGGCAATGCACATTTGTAAGTTGATTGGCGCATAGTCAATTTATATTTGCCAAAGAACACCTTCTAAATATCCATATGGACTCGACAGGACGTGACACTGGGATGCAGCAAGGAGAAAAAAAAAGTCAGTTGGGGTGCTTCCACAGACTATCACTGTTTTACTACTTCAGTGGTGATTAAAAATGACCAAAGTTACCAACACACAGCCAACAATGTTCACACATTTACTCTGTGCTAAAAATGGGGGCATGTAAGAATGTGTATAGATTCATATAATTGCCTGCCGAAGTTTTGTGTCCGCCCACCCAACATGGGAAGGCAAAAAAAGGATACTTCTATGTGTGCATGAGGCCCACTGCCTGTGTGTTTTCTCAGGTCCTGAAGACCAGCACTAAGGCTCTGGTGGAGGTCAACATTAACAAAAACCTGGTTGGCTCAGCCATGGCCGGCAGCATCGGAGGCTTCAATGCACACGCAGCCAACCTGGTGGCAGCCATGTACATCGCCTGTGGACAGGTGAGTGACTTCTGAACCAACCGGTCGACATGTTTGTGCAAATGTCTGACCTTGTCCTTCTTCCCAGGACCCGGCACAGTCTGTGGGCAGCAGTAACTGTATCACTCTGATGGAGGCCTCAGGGCCATCAGGGGATGACCTGTACATCAGCTGCACCATGCCCTCCATAGAACTGGGTACTGTGGGCGGGGGCACCAACCTGCCGCCCCAGCAGGCCTGTTTGCGGGTACTCTTTCACTCACACACACAGTCACACCTACACATGCACACGCACACACATTGAGGAAATAACACATTTGATACACAATATTTTGATTAGCCATGCAATGCCACATTCCCAAAAAGAGCTAAAAAAGATGAACAACTATAAACCAAAATGAATAAGATCTGGTTTGATGAGGAACAGGAAAAGAATGTCATAAACAAAGAAGACCATGTCCAAAAAAAAACAACAACAACACAGCTGCTGCAGAAAACCTGAGGGTAACAAAGAATGCAAAAAATCACTACAAAGAGCTAGAACAAAAATCACAAAAATAAATGTAATTAAAGCCACATGCGGCGATAAAGGCCCTCGCCCCCCTTGAATAAAAATCCAAAATAAAATAAATAAAATCCACTGTGTAAAATTGTTCAAAAACCAAGTTCCGCCCACAATGGCCGACGCCCTGCAGGGTTTAGGGCGGGTCATAATATCATTTTGTACTTGTCTTATGGGGTACACTTCTTGTGTTTTGTGCAGATGCTGGGTGTGCAGGGCCCGTGCTCACACTGTCCAGGGGAGAACGCCCGACAGCTGGCCCGCCTGGTGTGTGCCACAGTGCTGGCTGGAGAGCTGTCTCTGATGGCTGCTCTGGCGGCGGGGCACTTGGTCAAGAGTCACATGATACACAATAGGTCAGTGTGGACGACTGTGCTGGACCACGCACGAGACAACCTGATTACATTTGAAAATGACAACAGTATGAATGAGTCCCAAACTGAAATGCCTTGCACGGTCTTTAAGGCGGTCACTAATGAGTATTGTAGTATTCATCAACAATTATTTTTTCCATTAGTTGACTAGTCAAACAATTATTTCTGAGACTTTTTAAATACATTTTAACCAAATAAAGGTTGCAAAGGTTATTGATGAAGGGAAGAAATAGTTTATTCTTTTTTTTATTTAATAATGCCACCTTCCTTTTTATAAAAGGTATTTAATATCCAGATAACAGTTACAATTATCAAAATACAACTATGATTATTTTTTATTTTCGACTTTCCACGATTGGTCAATTAATTGTTGCAGCATTAACTGTCTTAAAGGACACATATTATTCAAACTTGACTTTTTATCACGTTATAAAAACAAACTTGGAGTTGTTTTTATCTTCATTCATGCCTATGACACGAAAAGTCTCCATTCTGAATTTCCCAGATTTGTGATGTCATAAGTAGAGCTCTGAGATCTTCTGTGCTGTTTTTATGTCCATAAATCATCGTCAAACTCATTATGAGCATTTCTGCCTCATATCACGATTATTCAAACTGCATGCTTACATTAGCATGTCGGAGACGAGCTATCGTTTGTTTATCTCACCACTGTAATTCCCACTGCAGCAAGTAGATGGAGCTTCAGGTCAATTCTTGATGAGGGAAGTCATTTGATTTTTTATATTTTATTTTATTTTTATTTTTTGTAAAACATGACAGGTCAAAGTAAATCAATTGAGGAACTCAAGAGCATGTTTAAAGGCCAATAATATATACATATAATGCATAATATTTGTCCTTTAATTTTCAATTCAATTCAATTTGGATAAATTGGACCCTGATAAGTCTGGCTCTCATTGGCTCTCAGTGTTGGGAAGTAACTGAAGTGATCGTAGTTAACATTGTGGTCATTTGAACTACACTGAATTGGTGATAAAATGAATACAAAGTTTCTCTGAAGTTTGATAAAACATAAACATAAATATATAAAATATATTTATGAGCAGTTTTTAAAAATGTTGGTAACATGTCACATTAGTTACTTTTATTTCAAATTATTTTTTTCATACATCTGGTTATGAACTAAAGAATCTGTAACATTTTATAAAGATTTAATGAAGGTAAAGTAGACATTTAGCTATTTTTGTGTTTGTAAAACTCTGCTATCTTTCTTTGTCTTCATAACCATAACCCAAATGTGACATCATGAGTGCATGTCTGCTCCGGCCAGTTTCAAATGTGTGTGAAATACAAGCCTCTGCTCTAGTACTAAAGAGGACGTGTGTCCTCCAGACCAGAGTGTGACTTGGTGCTGTGTCTGTGCAGATCTAAGGTGGACCTCCAGAGCCCCGGAGCCTGCACCCAGAACAGCTCCTGACAGGTGACACTGTCCTGCACCAGACGTGAACTGGGACACCCTGTCAGCACAGTGTCCGGCCCCACACAGGCAGAGGAGCAGCCCTGGAAGCACCACTCCTCACCACGGAGAGGTCCCATCCCAGGACAGACAATAAAAGACTCACTGTGAACTCTGTTGTGAACTACATTTTTTCATTATAAACACACTGGAAGGATACACAGGGCTGAACGTCCTTGGACAATATATTTGCTGACACATGTTTCTAATGTTTTTGGTTTTTTTTCATCCAAATTCAGTTGTCAGTGCACTTCTGTTTAGTACAAAGCTCCAAACTACAGTCTGAACGTTTAGAAGGTGTACTCTGCTGAAGACATTATTCTGCTGAGGATAATTACAGGCTTTGAACAACAAACTGAATGTTTTGAGGCCGTTTGGATTCTTCTCTCAGTCCTAAAATAGAACAAAGCTCTTCATCATATCTGACTGTTGTTAGATACTCATTGCTCTCCTCAGGACACAGTGGGAACACCAAAGGCTGGTTCATTTAACTATTTGTAGTTAAAGAGGGAGGGGGTGTGATATAAATGTTTTACAAATGATTTTGTATATTTTATTAAGTACCTTGTTTGTAGAATAGAAAGATAAAAGTAAATCTTGTGCAGTTTAACGTGACTGGATTAGACTAGAGAGTGTACAATAAAGAGCTTCATCCAGGGCGTGCAAGACCTTTTTGCTCGGTATTGCACAGGAGTGATCTGCTGTGTATAAGATGCAAATAGTTACACACAAATATTATAAATCTGTTGACTGGAGACAGCACTTTCATGTTAGCACATTATGTTTTTGAGACAGCCTCTTGCTTGGAAACTGAAGTGCGGACAATTTCATTTATAGATGATCTGACTTTTTTTTATGTTTATGAGTTTTATCACTAAGAAATGTAATATGTCTCGGTTCACACTGGCTGATTTACACACAGTACCTACAGTAAAGTGTTCCTGATGTGTGTAATGTGTCTAAATTGAATTGGTTAATACTGGATCATCTGAATTGGTGACTTTGGATAAAAATAAAATGTACTTTGGTGCCATTTTATTATAACTTTCCAGTCACTTTTACCGGCTAATTATACCACTTTGGAATACTTCAAATTTCTTAATCAAAAAACATTTAAGTGCTGTAACTTTTTGTTTGTTTTTTGTGCTCAACTCCAAATCTTTTTTGGAGTTTGATAGTATGGGGCACTTTGATAATCTGAGACAGTGACATATATTGCATTTTACCATTGCAAATAAAACTGAGAGATATACTTGGACAAGAAATGGCTAATGGCTGATTTCTCTCGTCTTTCATGCGATGACAAGGTTTGTTTGTGATGGTTTGTTTGTCTGTTAATATGACAGCCCCCGATGCCAAACTCCTGGGCCAAATGTGTCGTTAATATGTTGAATTAAAAATGTGAGCGATACCCTTTTCAGCCCATTTGTGGAAGTTGTGTTTTTTATTACTCATGAAGTCAGATTTGTTCCATTATAATGTGTGGTGTTTGAGTGATTTGGTTAGAAATGAGATATCTACTATGTTTTATTCATTGCATAGTGATTGTTCTATCTCTAGCCATATCAGAGCAAGAGTAAAAATTAAATAAAAAAGTGAAAAAAGTGGAGAATGGGTCACAAACCCATTAGGTCCATTTTTGAAATACCTTCAACTCAAATCTTCACTTCATATCCACAAATTTAGAACTTCCACCTGCAATCTCTCGTATATCATCTAATCTTTAGATATCAATGTTAATTCACATCTAAATGTTTATTTTTATCATTTAGTTTGTTATAATTTAGTATTCATGTGGTTTTCGTAATCTATAGTGTTTAAGTGCAATTCCTTATTGACCAGAATCTGGGGGTTAATAGTTGAGAAATAGTAGTTACAAGCCCATAGACTATCCCACAGCATTCCAGAGAAACACCCATGTTTACCCTTTTTATGCTCGCAAACGAGTTTTTAGCGCCTGAGAAGCACATTTGTAACACGTCTCTATTCTTACAACCTTTTGACATTAACTGCACAGAAACACATTCCAGGGGGCTAAATAGTTGAGAATTAGTAGTTACAAGCCTAAATCTCAATGATAACTCAAGTAGTGTTCCAGTGGTGCAGAGATGTGCTTTGACGCTCACACAGTGAGTTGGCCTTAGTGAAGCAAGAACGTGGAAACTCAATTTGTGAGAAAACCATAAGAGATATCTGAACCATTTTGCCTGACAAAGTAGAGCTTGGGAAGCTACACAACATACATTTGAAATCTCCTGTCTATCCCATAGCATTCTATGGTTCTAAAACAATGTTTATCTTTCTCTTCTTGAAACTATCACAAATAATAATAAAATAAATAGAAATAACACACAGACTGTCCTGACAGTCCCTGTTTTGGGCTCAGGCCCTCAGTGCATCAAAATGTACTGTGTCAGTCTCTACAAAAAAAAAGAAGAAGAAAAAAGATCTGTTGAAACCTGTAAATTTTAGATTAAAATAACCTCTCCACAGTTATTGAGGCTTGTTTATCCAAAAGCTTTACTCTTCAAGTCCAACAATGTCACCACATTCATGGTTTGAGTTGTGCACAACCTAAAAAATGATGTCATATTAAAACCAGATTGTAGTGACTGTATACCCGTACAGTCACTACAATCTGGTTTTAGGAAGTGTCCTGTCTATGATCACATTCCCCAAAACATAGACCATGTTTCAATATCAGAATTGTTACTTCCCTCTTGTTGCAACAAAGTGAATAAAACCTTTCATTACTTGATGACTGTTCATCAAAACTACTCTCGATCTTTGATCATCTACAGAGCTCTCCATAATTACCGTAAAATATGGGCAATAAGCCGCTACTTTTTTCTCATGATTTCAATCCTGCGGCTTGTACAGTGATGCGGCTAATTTATGTATTTTTCCGTGAACAGCCTCTAGAGTAGAGTTTAGATCGGGCTCAAAAATTCATGCCCGACACGCCTGAGCCCGCACGTACTGTCTGAACCGACTTGGGCACGATTTGACCCGAACCGACCCGAGCCCATGCGGGTACTGTCCAAACCGACTCCGAGTCATTTGCTGCAAGATTTGACCCGATGGGACCTGCGCACGTGTGTCTGAACCTGAACTGAGCCCGCGCACGTGTAGAACCGGAGTTACGTAAACTGAGTTCCGTGCAGAGTTATGGGCAGAATAAGCGCTTTCTCCTCCGCTGCTATTTTTCTCTCTCCTCCTCTGTGTAGCAGCCGCACACTTTCATTAAGGAAGACCCTTAATGAAAGTGCGGCTGCTACACGGCTGCTCACGCTACATATTTTGACCACTTATTCGAGGATGAGGAGGACAACAACACAGTGTCGGCTGCACACCGCGCTCTTTCGCCTGGAGCATGTTACAAAACACGTACCTACAAGTACAAAGTTGTTTTTCTTTGTAAATATGGTGCGGCTTATACTCAGGAGCGCTCAATAGTGCGCATATATATAATAATAATAATAATTATATATATATATATATATATATATCAAATCAAATCAATTTATTTTTATAATGCCCAAAATCACAACAACAGTTGCCTCGATGGGCCACAGGTAAAAGCAGTTCAGATAACTGTCCCAGAATGCCCCTGTCCTTTGACCCTCCTTCGCAAGTGAGGAAAAACTACAAAAACCCCATGGGAAAAAGTAGAAACCTCGGGAGAACCACAGTGAAGGAGAGATCCTACTCCCACGGACGGACAGGCTGCAGATGAACTAGGACTGACATCCACTTGGACTGTGCAGCCAGAACCACTCAAGAGGGAGGTGGTCCAGGCAGACGAGGTGTGGCTCATCCATACCGAGGGGGAGGTGTGGTCCTGCTCCTGAACTTCAGATAACAGACTTATCTCCTTCATGTATCTCTGTTCTGTTCTGTATCTTGTTTTGTCTCGTCTTATATAATTTAAAAACTCACTTTTTACATGGAAAATGGGTCCTTTAGGAGATTTGTTTATTAATATGAATTTTATTTTGTTTTAGTTAGGGCTATAAAAATATTAAAATTACATAATTTTTTTTAAATAAAATGTTGTATTTTTGGTCAGAATGGAAGTTAGAAAAATAAAGCAGTTCTGCTTTTTTTTTTACTGCTGTCTTAAACTGTGGAGTAAAAGGGCACAACAACAGATCACAAGGGTAAAAATGAGTAAATGTAAAAGCTCAAAATTAAGAAAGGTTTATTTTATTTTTTCTTTCTAATGTCTGTATCAACTTTAAAAGTTCCTTCATTTGTTTACATCATTCTTATGTGTGTATTTACTTTCATGTGCAGGATTCAAATGCTGAATATATATATTTTACATTACCCTTTTGCCCTTTTCTCAAGCATTTAAAGAAAATATTGTAATAAATGTTACATTAGTGTCACATGTCACTGAATCAGAATCAGAATGGGTTTACTGCCATTGTCAGTGATCAAAATTCACAAACACAACTGCTTCGGTGTAAGGTGCAACAAACAATGAATAAAATATATAAAATATATAAAATAGGCATGCATAAGATTAAGAATAAGATCAAATAAAATAAAATAAAGTAGACTAAGATAACAGACAGAAAAAAATGACACTGAATGTGCATTTGTTCACAGATTTGGGCTGTTAAAGGCCTGTGGTCCTAAACTTTTTTTAGTTTTTTTTTTTTTCATTTCTTGTTGCTTATTGAAGCTCTGTTTGGATCCTTGTTACAATCCAAGTATGAAAAATGTGACTTTTGTCATTTATCAGAATCAGAATTGCCATTATCAGTGACCAAAGTTCACAAACAGGAACTAGCTTTAGCATAAAGTGCAACATAAAACAATGCATAAAATATATAAAAGAGGCATAAGATTAAGAATAAAATAGATTAGAGTAGACTAATACTATATGCAGAAATGTACAGCTAGACACTTAAGCAGATGTGGTAGTGCAAACAGAGAGCTGATTTCATTATATTGTTGTTAGTGGCAGGTGTTATATAATATATATATATATATATATATATATATATATATATATATATATATATATATATATATATATATATATATATATATATGCTTCATCTGTGCTGGCAGCTTGTCTTTCCTCAGCTGCTGCATGAAGTACATCCTCTGCTGGGCCTGACTGATGATGGAGCTGATGGTCGGCTCCACTTGAGGTCCTGAGTGATGGTGCTGAGGAAGTGGAAAGAGTCTTGTCGTGACTTTCCTGAAGTCCATGATCATCTCCACTGTGTTCTGGGTGGAGCTCCAGGATGTGTCGCTGCACCGGGACACCCTCCTGTAGACTCCTCCCTCCTGTAGACTCCTCCCTCCTGTAGACTCCTCCCTCCTGTAGACTCCTCCCTCCTGTAGACTCCTCCCTCCTGTAGACTCCTCCCTCCTGTAGACTCCTCCCTCCTGTAGACTCCTCCCTCCTGTAGACTCCTCCCTCCTGTAGACTGCTCCCTCCTGTAGACTCCTCCCTCCAGTAGACTCCTCCCTCCTGTAGACTCCTCCCTCCTGTAGACTCCTCCCTCCTGTAGACTCCTCCCTCCTGTAGACTCCTCCCTCCTGTAGACTCCTCCCTCCTGTAGACTCCTCCCTCCTGTAGACTCCTCCCTCCTGTAGACTCCTCCCTCCAGTAGACTCCTCCCTCCTGTAGACTCCTCCCTCCTGTAGACTCCTCCCTCCTGTAGACTCCTCCCTCCTGTAGACTCCTCCCTCCTGTAGACTCCTCCCTCCTGTAGACTCCTCCCTCCTGTAGACTCCTCCCTCCAGTAGACTCCTCCCTCCAGTAGACTCCTCCCTCCTGTAGACTCCTCCCTCCTGTAGACTCCTCCCTCCTGTAGACTCCTCCCTCCTGTAGACTCCTCTCTCCTGTAGACTCCTCCCTCCTGTAGACTCCTCCCTCCTGTAGACTCCTCCCTCCTGTAGACTCCTCCCTCCTGTAGACTGCTCCCTCCTGTAGACTCCTCCCTCCTGTAGACTCCTCCCTCCTGTAGACTCCTCCCTCCTGTAGACTCCTCCCTCCTGTAGACTCCTCCCTCCTGTAGACTCCTCCCTCCTGTAGACTCCTCCCTCCTGTAGACTCCTCTCTCCTGTAGACTCCTCCCTCCTGTAGACTCCTCCCTCCTGTAGACTCCTCCCTCCTGTAGACTCCTCCCTCCTGTAGACTCCTCCCTCCTGGTGGTGTCGCCTGCAGACTTGATCAGTTTTACAGAGTCGTGGCTGCAGACAGTTGATTACAGATGATTTATTTGATTTTCGATACGTACAAAATGTGGGCATGAATCAAAGTATTTCAAAGTATTTAAACTTGCGTATCTCTGGCATAGAGCGTCCTATTTTCCGGCATTAATATACGTTTTGTTCAAAATGATGAGCTGAACGTAACGGTATATATTACATATAGCTATGTTCTTCAAATGCTCTACAGCGCCCCCTTGAACTTTGGAATTGGACCAAAAATATTCGTTTGCCGGAAAATTACGAAATTTGGAAGGCACGTCCTTCTTACCATTCTGAACAAAAAAGCCAATGAGAACACACCTTGACCAATGAAATATACGTGTCATTTGGATAACAGAGATTTTGAATGGGGTGAAAAAAATTACATCATTCTGTACATCATACAAAACAAAAAAGTGAATGAGGACATGTCTCTGTCTCACGTCTGAACTTGGATCACTGCAATGAATGGAGTAGTGATAGAGGCTGTTTGTGGGGGGGCAGGTCCTCACAGTGGCGTGTACTCCACGGTCACAGGGGAGGCGAGGGCCTTTATCACCACGTGCGGCTTTAGTGTGTAGTTTATTTTGAATAGCACAATGGTCATAAAACTTAAATGTTACACCAATGAAAGTCATATTAACTTGATGTTTGAATGGTAGGACTGTTTTGAGAATTGTAACCAAGATTCCTTTTTATGTTTAAAAGGTAAGACGGCAATTGAGTTGAAAGCTGTGACGAGATCTACTGGGAGAGGTGTGTGAGGCCACAGCAGTTTGGAAGCAATACTCACCCAGTCAACAGTGGATAAAGTGAGAGGCAGGGGCTGCTGCGGGGCGGTCTATTTGTGGAGTCAGATATTGTGATGGTTTGTGGAGCAGAGGTAGAATGCTCTTGAGGGCAATCCTGTAATGTTTCTAATGTTTTAATGTAATCCAGCTGGTGACAGTAAAGGCTCCCCATTTAGTCCAAAGAGTAGATGGACCATGGGCTGATGTGACGTTTTAATGGTTTACAGTGGAGCATAATGGGATGTAAGCATCCACAGCATCAAGCACCCACCAGTGCAGCCATGTGCACCCGGTAAAGCTGTATGTGTGAACAAGCCCCGACTGTGGCCTTCATGGCACCATGTCGAGTCTGAATGAGCAGGGGAAAAGTTGAGCACAGGTCGTGTTGGTAGTTGGTTGTACTGTATGTCTTTTGTTAACACCCCACAAGCCCTGGTCTTGTTGGTCTTCAGGGTATATTTTCCAGCTCAGGTGAAGGGTGGAACATAAGAGGAGGATAGCACTGGTAGTTGGTCTTTTGCCCTCTGATCTCACCTCCCTCCGGTCTCCTTTTGACCCTCGTCACCGTTCGTTGCCAGGTAAAGATAAGTTAGTTTTGCCCTGTAGTTGTACCTTTATTGTGGCATTCACTTGTTTCAAACTGCAGTGTCACAGTTATGCCCCCGAGTGTGTTGAAAGCTTGGGGATGTTTGTGGCTCCGCCGTATACCCGAGCCGTGTGCTTCAGCCCGAACTGTGTAATCCCGACTTGAGGTTTGTGGTATCAGGGGCCACTGACATGTTCCCGGACGTGTCATTGGCTTCTTGTCTTTTCTTGCCTTTGATCACCATCATGTAAAGCCTTCTAGATGCGACTTTGTGAACAAGACTAACTTTTAGTTTTTGAAAATATGAACTGTGATGATGGAACTGATGGTAATAAATGTTCTTGTGACAACTTTGCCAAACTTGCCTGTGTCTACTGAATGATGAACTTGCCTCGTTCTAGGTGCTCATCTCATGTGGCGTTGTTTTGCTATTTATGATTATTCGTTGCAGCAAATGTTAAAAATAGGCACAACAGCGACCACTCCGCTTCATTACCAGACTTTATGTTATTTGGGGGGAAATATAAAAAGCTAAGGCTGATAACAGCCGCTCGGTTCCATATACTACAGTCAATGTAAACACACATTTTGGGAGCCTTTTATTATTTACACTTACAGTGAAAAGAGAGCAATATTGTGGAATTTAAAATAATAATAACAATAATATAATATGAACACAAACAATAAACACATCATGTGCAAAACTTGATTACTAGGTACGTAACCATTTTTTAAAAAGTAGACAGATTTAGCAGCAAGTACAGCATTTACATCCAGTCTGCCCTCGAGAAGGGCTTCTGTACTTTCTCGCTCAGATGTGATGGACCTCTGTGAAGCAGCACACCATATCCCACGTGTTCATAACAAACAGGCAACAAGGAGGACATTCATGAGAGTCTTAATGCAGTTAACCATGGAGGAAAAGATCAATCAGTTACAACCAACATTGGTTGGGAATAATATGTGATAATATGTTGATTCAATCACCTCTTGACTGTGGAGCCAAAAGGAAGAAGGGCTAATCTGAAGGGGTTGGTCTCCTTTGAAGGAGCAGTTGTTCTATCATATATAAAGCTCTGTTACACTAGAATCTGGGAGATCCTAGATTGGGCCACAGTGGGACTCCCAGGTGAACGTGCACTGTCTGTATGTGATGCTGTTCTCTGTAATAAACTTCCTTTAATGTACAGAAGCTAGAGTCCATGAGTCTTCTACTGACACATCGACCAAAACCTTCAGAAACCACACACGCACGCACGCACGCACGCACGCACGCACGCACGCACGCACGCACGCACACACACGCACGCACGCACACGCACGCACGCACACGCACGCACGCACACGCCACGCACGCACACACACACACGCACGCACACACACGCAGACACAGACACACGCACACACACGCACGCACACACACACACACACACACACACGCACACACACACACACACGCACGCACACACACACACGCGCGCACACACGCACGCGCGCACACACGCACGCACACACACGCACGCACACACATGCAGACACACACACGCACACACACATACACACACGCGCACACGCACGCACACGCACACACGCGCGCGCACACACGCACACGCACACACACACACACACACACAAACACATATATAAATATAAACTTCAGTGTTGCTCTTTCAAAGTCATACGATGGTGTTTTTAAAATATCAAAATATGCTGATGGCTGGGCATTGCAGGGTTTGGATTTAAGTTTTTAACCTAAAATATACAATTGACTGATAATATTAATCTCATCTGATTGAAGTTTATTCTCTGAAGTAACAAGTACAACTGCTTTTGTTAGTTAAACCCAGGAATGTTATGCAGGTTCACTATTACAATCCACAGACAATCCATTTTGTCAGTCACAACATTTCAGAGCTAAACTGCAAAGCAAGTTGGACATGGCATTTGATTCAGTTGTACTGGCTCCTCAAAACTTGAAAAGAGAGCTACCTTTGTGACAGAATGGGTTTAACAGAGTTTAACCAGCTGTCTGGCTTTGTAGCAAGAGTTCCAACCTCTAGGCTGTAGACTGAAGGCCTTAGCCTGATGTTTGTGACAGTACGGTGTCATTTATGGACAACACAAGTGCAGCATTCAAAGGATAAAGCATACAATGACATGACACAGTTAAGAAAGTCAAATTAGTGCTCATTTCTAGAAATATTTGATGGTGGACGACCTCTAACTGAACAGTAGGTTCAAAACGTTTAGTGCCAATGAATAAGATGCCACAGGACTTCAATAAAAGTGCACTGAGTTTGACGAGTCAGTAGAAATGAAATAAGATCCTGAATCCTGAATACATTCTCACAAAAATAAGAAAAAAAATTCCCAGTATCACTGCATTTTCGTTATATTCAACAGATGACTTTCCCTGCTCAGCCCTGCATTTCCACGACATAATCCTGACCTTTAGTACAGACTGGCTGAGGAGCCAGCTTTTACATCATTATTTACTTTAATTATTTTCTTTTCCAATTTACTTTTTGGGATGAAAAAAGTAAGAGTTAGTTGAATATTTTGACTGAAATAGAACAAAACAAGTCAACCTGTCTATTTCAACACGTGACACTTAGATCGATTATTTTTCATTTGTATCTTAAAAAAATCAAGCTGTCACTCAAAAGACCCCCACTCACTCCTCCACCGCAGTCTAAAGACAAGTTAGACAACCCAAACAACATGCTTTCTATGAAAATGAGAGATTGTAGAACTCTTACAATATGAAGAAGAATTGCTTTTTTAAAAAATCAAATAATTTAATAATAAAAGTATTTTGTAAACCTTTCCTATTTGCATTTAGTACTGTCCTGGTTGTTTGCTTCTTGTGCCAAAATGTATTTCTCTAGTTTGTGATTGTGAAGTGAGGGGGTTTACATCGTGACGTCCTGCACAGTTTTACACTAGACTTTTGCACCTCTTTCAACCAGAACATATGCACCATATGTATGTGGATCACAAAAATGAAATGTATCTGTTACTTCTCACAGAATACATTTACTTTGCATTAATGCTGAATGACACACATAATAAAGATCCATGGGTTGATGGGAAAATAAGGTCTCAATTATAAAACAGCATGTGGAACTCTGAATAAAAGAGTACGAGAGGACAAAACCAAAGTTCACATAGAATGAAAAGTATTCCAAATGATTTTAAAACACACTGTACACACTCTGGTTATTTTCTCCTCACAGATCACACCTGCTGCAGAAATCAGCGCAGAAGAACCCGCCTCACGTCACAGCCCTCCACGCCTCCATTTCACCAGGTAATTTACCTAAACATGAGCCGATAATGAGTGAGTTTGATTGACAGAGACAGAGAGAGAACAGGAGGAAGGAAGAGAGCAGAGATGTGGAAGTGTAGTGAAAATGTCTCTGTCATTAAACATTTGAAGAACACAGTAAATAAGTCCTCAAATGCTATGTCTTTTAGCCTATATGTACTTGCACTTAACTGTTGAGCCACAGTCTGAGCTGTCAGGTGTGCACGATGTACAGCAACCACTGACAGATAAACAGAGGGGACTCGTTTGTCCTCTGAGTATCTTTGGTGTTTCGTGCTTGACTACCCACTTGATAGGGTGGTCAAGCTGCAGTGGTGGCAGAGGCGCTGTCACCTCTAGTAGGTGGTGGTGGTGGTGGTGGTGGTGGTTCGGATGGACTTTGTTTGCACTCAACACCTGAAAGTCTGTGGACTGTTCCAGGCTGGCCATAGGTGGTTGATGTGGCCATGACTGGGCCGGAGTGGGTTATTTCTGACCCGACTGCCAGGTGTGACCTGGAGCCATGTTACCACTGAGGACACTGATGTTCCAGGGTTAACCAGAGTGTGCGTCTGGAGCCGCTGAGGTCCGGGTCCAGACAAAGCTGAACATATGACGGGGTGCCCCTGCCAGTGCTGTCCCTAGGGACCTGCCTGTTTGTGTGGTTATGCCTGCAGGGGTGCCTGATACCGTGGGCCTTGTCTGCCCAGCAATGTGTAATAAACATAAACAGAGGGGACAGTTTGTCCCTTGTCCTCCAAGTATCTTTGATCTCTGGTACTTGACTATCCACTTGGTCTACGTTAACTATTAATAAATCTCCAAATTAAATATTGCAAGTTAAGGCTGAGAACCATAACTGCGCAGCTCATGTGGACCAACACGCGGTTAAGTTTCACTTTTGTTTCGTCATATACTGCATGATGTATTAAATGCCATGCCTGCACACTATTTATGCTTAAACTTCTCAGAACAGTCCCAGGTGCAGAGCTGTCATCACGCAGTTTATTTTACACATACAATCCATCAGTCCTTATGTAGACGAGCGCAGAACATTTAAATCAAATAAATAAATGGTCACATTTATATAGCGCTTTTCTACCTTTCAAGGCGCTCAAAGCGCTTTACATCAACCAGACACCCATTCACTCACACATTCATACACCAGAGGACGCGCACACTGGGGACGAGGTGGGTTAAGTGTCTTGCCCAAGGACACAACGGCAGTATTCATCTGTAGGAGCTATAATCGCACCGCTAACCTACGGGTCAGAGGATCTGACCACTCAACTAAAGATGTTCATATCTGGAGCGGGATTCAAACCGCCGACCTTCAGATCAGAAGGCACCCACTCTGCCAACTGAGGTACTAACCCTGCTGTTTACGAGCGTGAGCAGCAGAACAAAGCAAACACGCAGCAAAGATCACGTGTCCAACCATCCTTATGTAGATGAGTGCAGAACATTTTGCGTCTGATGTTTACGAGCGCGAGCAGCAGAACAAAGCAAACACGCAGCAAAGATCACGTGTCCAACCGCGTGATCCGTAACTAAAACAAAACTTGCACGTGAGAGCTGAAACAAACATTTCACCAAACTATTACAAAGCACGTGTGGACACCAGACTCACATCAACAGCTCCATCTATCCTGAAGGTGTTACCTATGTGTAACTATAGTTCTATGAGTATAAGCAGCGCCCTTAATCCATTAAACCTGTAGTTTGGTCATGTAGCCTAGATTTACCGGAAACATGAGGCCACAGATGAAATGCAATATCTACATACTTCATTAGTTTTAAGAAATTAAAATGATTTAATTTTCAGAAGAGAATGTGCAAAATGACAAACTGGATAATAATAACACTTGAAAATGTGCGCGATGCGATTTATTGTGAGTAATCACAGTTCCAAAGTGTGATTCAAAAGATTCATTTTTAAAAATCGTTTGACATCACCAATGTGTGATGTTTATCCTGGAATCTGCTGTAGCTGCTCCAGTTTGGGGGTCACTTCCCTGAGTGCTTCAGTGACCACTGGCACCACTTTAGCCTTCACCTTCCAGGCCAAGGTATTTCTCATGTTCCTTTTTCCATATGTTTTCGATGCATCAAATCAAAAACAGCTTTCCTCTGCCCTATCGCAGTTTTGGGGTGACCCTGGGCTGCCCTGTGGCGCATTGCCCGAGGGTCAGTGTGAGACACACTGGGCCACATATGCCTCTTCCAGATTTCACACTTCCACAGCCCTGTAACGTGGCCTTCAGCTTTTCTTTCCTGTTCTGCGCCCCCAGGCACACATTGATTGTAGCCTATAATGATGAGTCATTACCAGGCTGACCCAAGGCAGACCCGACACATGGGACGAGAGTGTGAGCCGTAAATGTGCCGTGGCACTTGTGCACATGCTGCTTTATCAACCTGACTGACCTAAGAAGACTAAAAAGCTTAACTTAAACTTAAAGATCTTCAACCTTAGGGGTATTTAGAAGCACAGTTCACTCTACAGTTCACAAGCTTTCCACACTTTTGTATTTTATGAAGATAGACGGCATACTCGTGGATCTGAGATGATATCTATACATATACTATATATTGAAAAATGTCATTCATTCCTATACTCTTAATCTCATGATCCAGGCAACTTCAAAGTGACACAAAAAAATTGAAATGTCTCCTACGTTCTAGTGACTCAATCTGTGCTGGGAAGTCCAGGGGGAGTTTTAACGAGGAGGTTCAGCAGCTCATGTTGTCTTATTATCATTAATATCAGTCAATCATTTCACGGACATTCATGGAGTATGTCATCGGTTAGAGCCTTACATTTATCGTTAATGTATCTGTGGATGTTTCATTGTGGATAGTGGCTCTCACGCTCCACTGGTCCTTGACCTCTTTCCTAGCACTTGATACCTCTTGGAGGTTGAGTCTTTGTCTCCACCCGACTACAGTTTGACATCATCCATGTAGAGGAGGTGACTTTCTGACTCAGTATTCAGTCTGTCAGGTTGACTGTTTGGCTGAGCTGGTTCAGACCTACACAGAACAGCAGTGGGGACACAGTCCTCATTGGTATATGGCACATTTGATGGACACTTGAACAAGTGACCACGTGTGACCTACCACCAAATGTGGCATATACCAATTCAAAATATGAATATAAAACACACCAGATGGCTATATGTTATATTTTCTTCTGATGGAGCCCCAGTCTCCATATTTTATTGTTGGATAAAAAAAAAAAATTAATAATAATAATTAGAATAAAATAATCTATATCTACTCCATTTTTATCCTGGGATTCTCTTACACGACATGTATTTGTTACATTAGTATTATTGTTCACCAATTTACATTTAAATAATTGACTGAACTGAAGTCCAGTCAATAGCTCTGGGAACTTGCAGTCATGGTCGAATGTGCACCATTTCTCCCAAAAAAATATTGCAGTCACACATTTTATACACGTTTAAAAAAATCAAATTTGACAATATTTCACAAAACTCCAAAAATGGGCCGGACAAAATTATTGGCATCCTTAACTTAAGATTTGTTTGCGCACCCTTTTGAAAATATAACTGAAATCAATGGCTTCCCATTACCATCAATAAACCTTTGACCTCTTAGTCGCAATTTTGGATCACTCTTCTTTTACAAACGGCTCCAGGTCTCTCATATTGGAAGGGCACCTTTTCCCAACGACAATTTTAAGCTCTCTCCACAGGGGTTCAATGGGATTGAGATCTGAACTCATTGCTGGCCACTTCAGAACTCTCCAGCTCTTTGTTTCCTTCCACTTCTAGGTGCTGTTTGAAGTATGTTTCGGGTCATTGTCCAGCTTAAAGACCTTTGTTCTCGTACGCAAATATAGCTTTCTTACACTGGGCCCTACATTGTGACCCAAAATCTGTTGGTAATCCTCAGATTTCATAATGCCTTGCACACAGTCAAGGCACCCAGTGCCAGAGGCAGCAAAACATCTTTGAACCTCACCATATTTGACTGCTGTGTTTTTTTTCTTTGTAGGCCTCATCCTGTTTTCGGTAAACACTAGAATGATGTGCTTTACCAAAAAGCTCTCCCTTGGTCTCCTGTCCACAAGACGTTTTCCCAGAATGACTTTGGCTTATTCACATACATTTTGGCTGTAGTCTTGCTTTTTTATGTCTCGTGTCAGTGATGGGGTCTGGGCCTGGGTCTCCTGCTATAGCCTATAATTTCATTCAAATTTCAACCGATAGTTGGTGCTGACACTGATGCACCCTAAGCCTGCAGGACAGCTTGAATTTCTTTAGAACTTGTTTGGGGCTGTTCACCATCTGGACTATCCTACATTGCAACCTTTCATCAGTTTTTCTCCTCGTCCACGTCCAGGGAGGTTCACTACAGTGTCATGGGTTGCAAATTTCTTGATTATGCTGCACACTGTGGACAAAGAACTTCAAGATCTCTGGAGATGGACTTTTAACCTTGAGATTGTTGAAATGTTTCCACAATTTTGGTTCTCAAGTCCTCAAGCCAATATGACGTAAACTATATTTTTAGGATTTTTCATTAACAAGAGAAAGTATTAAGTTGAAATAAGAACAATCTCACATTGCAACGAGTTAACTTTCATGTTTCGACGACATTATTTTATATTAGTTATATCTAGTTGAATTTCTCATTTCATCTAATCTATCTATTGTTGAATAGGATCACTTAAACAGGAGTTTAACAATGTGAAAGCCAAAACATGTTTGGAAATTGGTCTCTGTAGATCCTGACCTGCAGTTTGAAGCTACTGATTCCCTTCAGCTTCTTTCCGCCTTCATCACATTAGTCTACAATTTTGGTTCTTTTCAAGGGTGTCAACACCTTTGGCTGTTAGTGCCACCATGGAAACTTAACATCGCCTTTGCCACCTCCCCGTAAAAAAAAAAAAAAAAAGGACAACCATTGAGTGTGCGAAGGTGTGTGTGTGTGTGTGAGTGTGTGTGTGAGTGTGTGTGTGAGTGTGTGTGGGTGTGGCCAAAGTGAGTGGGGCTGTGTGTGGAGCATATGACAGCAGCGTTTCTGGCCAGACACTTTACAAAATAGACAAACTTTATGTCAACCTTAAATAAAGCAAATTGTGAGCTCCCGTGCACAGTGATGTTTTTATCATGACAAAACATTAACACGATATCGAAAACTTTGTAATTCCCCACACAAGTTGTGATTAAATTAATGATATGCTATTATTTGATATTTCTTGCAAATATAAACGCATACAAACTTCCTCAAACTGGCTCCTTATCTTCTTCCTGAGCGCAGATCACTGTCTGTCTTGTCTCGTACACATGCTTTAGAAATGAGACCCTGGACATAAGTGGGTGACTAGAGTACGAAACATAGAACTGCCAATATGACGTAAACTCTATTTTCAGGATTTTTCATTAACAAGAGAAAGTATTAAGTTGAAATAAAAACAATCTCACATTGCAACGAGTTAACTTTCAATGCTTTGACGACTTTATTTTTTATGTTATATCCAGTTGAATTTCTTATTTCATGTAATCTATCTATTGTTGAATAGGATCACTTAAACAGGAGTGAGTGGTTTCTTCACAATGTGGAAGCCAAAACAAGTCTGGAAATTGGTCTCTGTAGATCCTGAACTGCAGTTTGAAGCAACTGATTCCCTTCAGCTTCTTTCTGCCTGTCATCACATTAGTCTACATGAAGTTCCAAAATGAGCACTTATGCATGTGCATTTTTGCACTACCTAGCGTAGCAGCCTGGCTTCTGCAATGTTCAGCTCCCCGTTCTGCAGAGGGTACCGCTCAGGGGTTCCGGCGGTGCAGTGAGTGCAGCACACACCGGAGTGAACGGGTGTTAGAGGAGAAGGGAATGGGCCAAACAATTGTTGGCTAAAACTACAGATGCTTTTCGGTGCAGCAGGTCACACATGACAGTTGCTATGCCTAAACAGAGATGAGAGATGGGCTACAGGCACTTTGCACTACTGCAATTGTATTGTGTGAGACTGTGCAGGTAACAATTGCTGTGGAAGAGCAGGGTACTTGTAAGCTAAAGCTGCACAAAACACGCACACACAGTGTGTCCCAAACAAAAAGGCTCATTTTGGATCCCCACGCAGGTGAAGGCATACAGCATCTTGGGTGACATCAGGAGGAAAGAAGCAGGAGGCAGCAGCTAAGAAGTGCAAACTGACTATGAAGCAGCTCTGCTTGTGTCTCTCCATGGCCCAGCAAGCGCTACAGAACAGCATGTGACTGGAAGGACTTAATCTGCACTCCTCTCCTTTAAAGTACATTTTATAATGATTACTTTGGGGTGTTTTTTTTCAGTTTGTATTGTGAATTCAACGCACCATCAGGATCTACACAGTGCACAATTCTGGGACCAGCCATGGCCTGTAGCCCAAAGTACAAGGCCCTTTCAGCTCTTTAGGTTATGAGTGGTGCTGGTAAGGTTCATACTGACATACTACAACAACCCTGGGCCAGTAGAGTGTTACTGTTTGCCTTTGGTTATTCAGAGGCGCATGTGGCAGGCGCAGGTAGGCCTGGAGTGTGTGACAGTAGGTCTATGCCTCATGGTTGAGTGCGCCTGTGTGTGTCACCAAATTTGCCCTATTCAACAATGCATATGAAAATGTAAAATAAATAAAACAAGAAAGTTATTATAATGTGAAAATAAAATGGTTAAAAATGTGAAACTAATGTGAACATTTTATTGTTTTAACTGAATACTTTGTTTTAATGACAAAGCCTGAAAATAATGCTTACTCTACACTGACATACATTTCTACGTTTCTGTACTGAGAGTAACAATGGTGGAAAAAAATAAATAAATAAATACATACTTATACAATAACAGAGAAGAAGATGCTACATATATGCGACGGGAAATTCCCTTACATCCCTGAAAGCTCATTTGGATTATAGCAAATGAAAGCATGCTATAGTTGAATAGGTAAGATCCAACCAAAACAACACCATTTCTTGTGGAAAAGGAAATGTGAGCCATTAATATCCACCTTTGATTCAAAGCCAAGTTAAAACAGCTCATAGCCATCTTGTTGGGCACAATCGCCTTAAGATGAGAAAACTAGGTAGTGATGGAGTGAATAGTGGGACTATCTGTGGCAGACCAGCATACACATACACACCCACTGCTCATCCTGCTCATCATGTGGTGATATCGTGTACATTAAGGTGGAGAGATCAGGACACAAAAGGGCCCGAATATTAGAACAAAGAGCATTCCTTGGTCCAAGGTGTTGCTGACACATCATTCCCATCCGTTGTCCTTGATCATGTGAGCCAGCTCAATGATGAACTTCCCCTCTTTGTATTTTTGACTATTCTCAAAGGCGTGCTCCTGGTGGGAGAAAAAAAAAAGTACATTTCAGTTTGTAGGTATGGGGTAAGATTACTGTCAAGATAAACATGTCTGTGTTGCATTAAATCATTTTTGTACATCCTTGATCAAGAGAATACAATTTCAAAACACAAGAATTACAAATTTAAAATTACAAAAAATAGTTTACAAATATAATTATCCAAGCAAAAATAAATAAACATTTTAGTCTTGAGTCTTGAGTCTGTAAACGCCTGTGAGCAGTGAGGTTATAATGACAGTTGTCAAATAAGAAACCCCAGCACACACTCATAATTGCAACGAATAATTATTATCATCTT